>MJUU01000015.1:73353-112739 GCA_002080025.1 Modiolus philippinarum | reverse complement strand
GGTATTTTATTTTGTTATGTTTTTGTCTCCCCGTGCAGAAGTCGCGGAAAGCGAGACATAGGTGTGCAAAGTATGACGACGGCGAAGGTGTTAACTTTTACTAAATACAGGATATTTTTAAAACCCTTAGATGTAGGAACATAATATTTGGTCCAGTGGTAGTACTAATCAAGTGCTACCTGACGGACATAACATCATGTGACTTTGACCTCAATTTCACGGTCTGGTGGCCACGTTAAGTTTTTCTGCTTAAGTCCATTTCTCAATAACTAGAAGTGGTAGGCTGATAATATTTGGTATGTAGGTTGGTCTTGGGTAGTACATGTCAGTCTGGCAGGTGACTTTTGTCCTTGACCTCAATTTCACAGTCTAGTGAGCATGTTCACTTTTCTGATTAGTTCATTTAGATTTCACATCAATTTAGAGACCCCCTTTAGAGGCCAGCAGGGACGGGTGAGACATCTTTTAGGGTCTTCACTTGTTTATATTTTTTGTGGTTTTTTAAAAGTTGGGAAAAATTTATAGTTTGTGTACTAAAAATAAGGGGGTGGACAGGGGGTGCCTTTATCCTTTCTCTCACCCTCTTCTGCCTTTCTACTGCCCTTCTCTCCTTTCCCCCTGTCTCCTTTTCAAGACTGTTCTCCCATTCTTGCCCATTTCTCGTGCCCCCTGGCTCCTTTCTCCCACCCCCTGTCTTCCTTCTCCCACCCTATTTCTCAAGGTCTACATTTACCTTGTCAATACCCTCTGTCTTTAGAGTCAATAAACATGTGATATATTTTTCTTAAGTCTCGGTCATTTGAATACAACCTTTAAAACAAAATGTCCCTGGAAAATGGACATTTTCACATTATTATTACATATGGGGGTCTTGAAAGATATGGCTTCAAAGGAAAAGCTGGCCCTTAGTAGGGCAATTCTACAAATCATAAAGTAAAATGTTTACCATGATAGATATGTAGTAAGAAAAAATAAATTTTACTGTATGCATTAGAAACCAGACTTCCAGTGAAAAGTTCTACATAGACATGATAGATGTATTTAATTATATTTATTTTACCTCCAACAAAAAGAAGTTTGAATATAGGTTTCAAACTTTGAGTTGTTATTACTCCCCTTTGGGTCGTTGTCTCTTTGACAGATTCCCCGTTTCCCTTCTTTTTTCTATTCAGTCTTTCTGACCATTTTCCAGATTAAAGGGTAATAAGGGTACATTATTTGTGTAATCAATCCTGTCACAGTTCTAACCAAAAGTTCTGAAACTTTGCATGGTGTTTCTATTAACATGCCATGTGTGTACTTTATACTTTGGTTATGTCTTAATTTTTTATCAGGATTTTACAACAAATGGAATTCACCACCATGCTTTTCCCGATTGGTGTCGCTGCTGCACTATCAGGTAATTCGCGGGAAAACGGTTATTTCATGCATGTTAAGATATTGTTCTTGGTGCGTGAATTTTCCCGATATCACCACGTCACAAAACAAAACCTGATAGTGCAGTGCTGACACCATACGGGACAAAATATGGAAGGTGCATTCCATTGAACTACCCGATAAATCAGTTTTCATTATTATTGTAGTAGGTTACAGTTGACCAGGAAATTTAAACACTGTCTTTTTCTTCTCTCTTTTTTTTTTTGAAGTGTTATATGTAAACCCAATAAAATGGTCAAGTTCATAAGCTTTAAAAAAATATCCCAATTTGACATTTTTGTGTAACACTATCGTGCAAATAACATCCCACAAAAATGTCCATGTTTACAATATTATGAAATTTAAATACAGTACATAGAAGAAGAAGAATGTTTTATGGTCCATAAGAATGGACCCACAAGGGGCATGTTACAGAAATACATAGCAATTAAACAAAATCAAAACAAACAACATATCAACAAGAGAATACATGAAACCTAGAATGTCAGTTTTCAAATAAAACATTTTTCTTATTTGATAAAAACCATCCTATGATTTTAAGTTTTGTCCAGACATAAAACCAACTTGTAGTCTTGTAAATTATCAAAATTAGAAGAAAAGGAGTAAAATGTATGCAAAACTAACTATACAAAAGACAAAATAAGCAATGCTGCAACTCTTAGATTATTGTTTTAAATCTTGAAATTTATGTAAATGGAACTTGAGTGTTAATAAACAATGAAAAACAGGGCTGGGTTGCACAAAGCTCAATTAAATCTTAATAGTCTATTAAAAGTTAATAGTCTATTAACTTAGTGGGAAATGTTAAAGCTTAATAGACTATTAAATATTTAATAGTCTATTAACTTTTGTGCAACCCAGTCCAGAGTTTATAGAGTTTACCAGGCATTTCCCCCAAAGTCTGAGTTTGATATTATTTGTACTCAGTCAGATATTAATTGACATCAAATTCATTGCTAGTTCAATTTATTGTATGTTTTATTTATTTTAGGTTCATTACCAGACCTAGGACTTGAAGAGTCCAGAATACCCGTGATACTGGTACAGAGACCAGGTGTACAGCAGGGAACCAGTGTAAATTATGGATGTGGATGGGATATCATACTTCCACAAAACTGGAGTAAAGCTTTCTGGTTATCGAGTATATATTGTGGAGCAAGAGCAGCAGGAGTAAGGGAACTGGAGAGTTTAGCACTGGAACAAAGAATGTCTTACTTTCCCAATGATTACCCTGACACTCCAGCAGGCCAGCAACACGAGAAATATGAGGCAGAAAAGTTGAAGACAAAATATGATAAGAGACCTCCAGCTAAAAGGTGTAATTATGTGAAATTAGGCATTGCATCACCTTTTTCCTATCCCTGGGAGGAGTTAATAAAGGAATGGAATGCTAGCAGTACCAGTCCTAGTCAAAGCAATATGTGTGTTTTAAGGGACAAAAGAGCTTTGAGAGGCATTCGTCAAATGTTTGAAAGAAAAAATACTGCTGTGAAAAGGAACTTGGCTTTCAAAACCAACACAAAAATTGCAGACATGTCTGTGTTTTCTGAACACTGTAATTCCCTTGTTCATGTAGAAATTATTATGCTATTACGAGGGGTACCAGATGAACATGGTATTATATGCATTCCTACTGCAGAAGATCTCAAAATGTTACAGCAAGACAAAACATTTGGTGGACCAAAAGAACCAGTTCATATTGACTTAGAAAGTATACAAAAGAAAAACAAAAAAGTGAAACAAAGTAATTTTGACAAAAAACCTATTGCGAGAACTGGAATAAGAAATTCATGTGGAAGAGATATTATAGGTTTTATCAATCACGGTGGATTTTCTTTTTCATCGGGAAATGGGAATGGATTAGGGTTTTGTTTAATGACAGGACTACAAAGTTTGTTACAACGGTCCTCAGGAGTAGTACTTGTCAGAAATCCTACATCATATCAGTATAGATTTGCCAATTTATCTATCTTGTAGACCTTAATAAAAATTTACCAAATCATAATAGTAATATCAGAAAGTAGATTCATCAGATGGCCAAATGTTGCATAATGTCCATATGAAGTTCTAAATTTGGATGCATATGGGAAATGCATAAACATCTTCTAACTGGAACCAAATATGGTCACAATTGATGCCCTGTAAGGGGTTTTGACAAATCTAAGGCTTTTTAAATCTTTTTTTAGCTCACATGGACCTGGTTATATACAACCATGGTCAGCTTTAGCCATTACATAGTTAACCTTTTCTATCCGTTGTAAATTTTTCATGCAAGGAAACCACAAGGCCATCCTATCCAAAATGGCCACAATCAGGTTCAACATAATCACATTCAAAGATCTTTTAAACTATTTCTCCAATTAAAACCAAACTTAGTCTCAATTGTCCTTATTAGCTCACCTGGCCTAAAAGGCTATGTGAGCTTTTGCCATCACTTTGCGTCCGTCGTCTGTCTGTCCGTCCGTCAACAATTTCAAAAATCTTCTCCTCTGAAACCACTGGGCCAATTATAACCAAACTTGGCCTGAATCATCACCAGGATATGCAGTTTTAAAATTGTGTTCGATTAGTCTGTAGACCTAACAAGATGGCCGCTATTACTAAAAATAGAACACAGGGGTAAATTGCTGTTTTTTGTAAATAACTCGAAAATCGTTACAGATATAAAGAATCTGAAAGAGTAAAAATGATCAGCATGGCAAGATCTACCTGCACTGCAATTTTGAAGAAAATCTGAAAACCGGTCTTGGAGTTATTGCCCTTTTTCTGTAAAATTTTCAAAATTTTAATTTTATTGATTTTTTATTAGAAAAACTATAAGAGATATAAGTCAACTTTAAATTGCAAAAATGTTCAGCATGTGAAGATTTACCCACCCTGAAATTTTGAAGATAATCCAAAAACCCTTGTAGGAGTTATTGCCCTTTTTTCACAGAATTTTCAAATTTTTCATATTTTTCGTCTTTAATTTCCAAAACTATAGAAATGAAGGCAAAGTGTTAATTGAAAAAAATATGCAAATCAGTGGCGACTTCAAAACTGGTGTTGAAAATTATTGGTTGACCGCCATTTTCAAAATGGCCGCCAAAAAAAGGCGGGAAAATTCAACATTGTCTGATTTCAATAAAATTCGGTTTCCATATAGATATTGATGTTGTGACTTCAAAACCGGTGTTGAAAATTGTTCTTTGACCGTCATTTTCCAAATGGCTGCCAAAAAAGGCGGGAAAATTCAACATTGTCCGATTTCAATGAAATTTGGTTTCCAAAAAGGTACTGATGTCGCAACTTCAAAACTATTGTTAAAAATTGTTCATTGACTGCTATTTTCAAAATGGCCGCCAAAAAAGGCGGGAAAATTCAACATTGTCTGATTTCAATTAAATTTGGTTTCCAAGTGGATATTGATGTGCCTACTGCAAAACCGGTGTTGAAAATTGTTTGTTGACTGCCATTTTCAATATGGCCGCCAAAAAGGCGGGGAAATTCAACATTGTCCGATTTTAATGAAATTTGGTTTTCAAATAGATATTAATGTCGAAACTTAAAGAATTGGTGTTAAAAATTGTTTTTTACTGCCATTTACCAAATGATGTCTCGACTTCAAAACTGGTGTCGAAAGTGGTCCCTAGCAAGACAATTTTTGTCAAAAAAGCCCAACAAAGAAGTCCAAGTTAATGGTGGTGTTTGCTCTACCAAAGTTTGAGAGACTGAAGTTCAACTGTATAACTTACAATGTTAGCTTGATTGTGGCAACTGAAACCAGGTGAGCGATATAGGCTCCAGGGAGCCTCTGGTATTTAGATAGTCTCTTCCAAAAAGATATCAGGCAGGTCCTTACCTCATTTGGTCAGTGTGCAATATAGTTTAATATTGGACTTGATGGAAAACACATTCAAAGAACTACTAGTCCAATAGAATCATACAATGGTCCTTAGATTGTCCATTTCAAAAAGGTGTTTGACATATCCATTGTTCATTCAAGATGGCTGCCAATTTGGCACATACTATAACATTGGACCTAAGGTTTTCAATTGAGTAAGATTGTTAGTACCTCATAGCTGCTTATCAAATCAGAATCTTCATCCTTGTTCCAAGATGGAAGGTCAAATTCCTGAAACTTATATTTTAGTTATCAAAAGTTGATAGACTAACCAATGTATCAGATATCACTGGCTTGCCTCTAACATATACCAAAAAACTTTTCTATTGTGAATACTAATTATGGTCACTGGGGTAAACGTCGAAATCCATAACAGATATTCATTTAGTACCCAAGACAAATCTAAATACTTAAATAGTCTATAGGAGTCTAGGATGATGTTCATTTCGCTTGACTTGATTGCTCTTTGTTCAGGGGCTGACTCCGACCTGCCGTTTGGTGTGGGGTTTTCTCACCGTCCATTGAAGATCTTATGGTGGCTTTGAGTTGTTATTACTCCCCTTTGGGTGGTTGTCTCTTTGACACATTCCCCGTTTCCCTTCTTTTTTCTATTAGTTACTGAAAAACTGATCTAAGCCAAAAAACTTGAAAGTGATCGCTGCACCATAACGGTCAAATGACAATACTTGTTAAGACAGCAATCGATGCAAATATGTACTACCAATGCATCAAAACAATGGCAGTACATAAGGTATAAAGCACAAAATTACATAAAACAAAATCCAGAAACAAGGCAACAGCAGGAACACCAAAAGACAGAAGACCAAAGACACAACAAACTCTCAAAACACACAAACACAACACTAAAAACTAAAGCACTAACAATGTGAACTCTAAAAAACAGGTGACATCAGGTTCTTCTGAATGGTAAGCATGTCCTGCTCTGTTTATATCAAAAAGATGTTCCTCTATCAAATCCTTGATTATGAAACATTTACACTACCTCCACTGCCCTTGTCGCCAATGTTGTCAGGTGAGCGATACAGGCTCAGTGTCTGAGCCTCTAGTTTTTTAGTTATCAAAAGTTAATAGACTAACCAATGTATCAGATATCACTGACTTGCCTCTAACATATACCAAAAAACTTTTCTATTGTGAATACTCATTATGGTCACTTTTCTATCAAAGTGGGGTAAACGTCGAAATCCATGACAGATATTCATTAATACCCAAGACAAATTTAAATACTTAAATAGTCTTAGTTACTGAAAAACTGGTCTAAGCTAAAAAACTTGAAAGTGATCGCTGCACCATAACGGTCAAATGACAATATTTGTTAAGACAGCAATTGATGCATATATGTACTACCAATGTATCAAAACAATGGCAGTACATAAGGTATAAAGCACAAATTACATAAAACAAAATCCAGAAACAAGGCAACAGCAGGAACACCAAAAGACAGAAGACCGAAGACACAACAAACTCTCAAAACACACAAACACAACACTAAAAACTAAAGCACTAACAGTGTGAACTCTAAAAACAGGTGACATCAGGTTCTTCTGAATGGTAAGCATGTCCTGCTCTGTTTATATCAAAAAGATGTTCCTTTATCAAATCCTTGTCGCCAATGTTAAACCATGTTCTGCACTGGCGACCATGTTCTTAGCTCTCCTGACCCAAGGGTGTGAGCTATTTCCATCACTTAGCGCCCATGGTCCGTCCGCCCGTCTGTTAACTTTTGACATTTTCATCAGCTACTCTGAACCACTGACGCAATTCAACCAAACTTTATTTGAATGATGTTTGGAATGTCCTTAACAAAGATTGCTCATTTCATTTCAATCAGACAGAAAACATGGGTGCCAGTAAGGAATTAAAATGCGCTTAACATTAGACCCCAGGTGAAAAACATCATTTTCATTAACTCCTCTGAAACCACTGAAGCAAATTCAGCCAAACTTTATTGGAATGATATTTGGAAGGTCCTTTACAAAGATTACTCCAACAAAAAATATGACTGCCTGCATCCATGTTTTTAGCTCACCTGGCTAATGTCAGGGTGAGCTTTTGCCATCACTTTGCAGCTGTTGTTGCTCCGTCAAGCGTAAACTTTTCATTCAAAGATCTAATCCTCTGAAACTACTGCGCAAATTGGAACCAAACTTGGCCACAATAGTCCATGGGTGGTCCCTTACAAAAGGGTGTTTTTCAGGTCCACGTACACAATATCAAAGATGGCCGCCAGCGGGAAACATAGTTTTAACATTGGACCTTATGGGGAAACACATTTAAAGATCTTCTCCTCTGAAACTACTGGGCCAATTGGAACAAAACTTGGCCACAATAGTCCTTGGGTGGTTCTTTAGAAAAAAGATGTTTTTCAGGTCCACGCAATATCAAAGATGGCCGCCAGCGGGAAACATAGTTTAACATTTGATCTATGGGAAAACATGTTCAAGATATTCTCCTCTGAAACTACTGGGCCAATTGGAACCAAACTTGGCTACAATAGAATTTAGGTGGTCCCTTGCAAAAAAAGATGTTTTTCAGTTCCAGATGTCCACCATTGGGAAACATAGTTTAATATTGGACCCTATGGGAAAACACTTTCAAAGATCTTCTCTGAAACTACCGAGCCCATTGGCACCAAACTTGGCCACAATAGTCCTTGGGTGGTCCCTTGCAAAAAGATTGTTTTTTTAAGTCCGAGCTATATCCAAGGTGGCTGCCAGTGGGAAATATAGTTTTAAAATTGGACCATATAGGATAACTCATTCAAAGTTCTTCTCTAAAAATGCTGAGCCAATTGTATCAAACTTGACCAGAAATGTCCTTGAGTGGTTCCCTGCAAAAAAGGTGGGAGGAACATTCTTTTTTACATTGGACCCTTTGGGAAAAAAAACTTTCAAAGGTCTTCTCTGAAACTACAGAGCCAATTACAACCAAACTTTACCACAATAGTTCTTGGGTGATCCCCTGCAAAAAAGGTGTTTTTCAGGTCTGCACTGTATCAAACATGATGGCCAGTGGGGAACTTAGTTTAAACATTGGACCCTATGGGAAAAACACATTCAAAGGTCTTCTTCTCAGAAACTGTTGAGCTAACTATATCAAAACTTGGCCACAATAGTCCTTCTGTGGTCCACTGCAAAAAGGTGTTTTCAGGTCTGCACTGTATCCAACATGACGGCCAGCGGGGAACTTAGTTTTTTTTATCAAAATTTGTGCTCTAGCTCAAAGCCAGTGTTGCGTGACACTCACAGGGAGACATTTCTTCTGAATGAAAATCCATTTAATACAAAACTGACTCCTGAAGAGATGGAGCTCTGTGAAGGTCATCTAACACTACAGGAATGTCTTAACTCTTTGAAAAATATGAAAAATTCAAAGTCACCAGGTATTGATGGATTTACAGTTGAATTTTATAAATTCTTCTGGAATGATATTTAATAATTTTAATTCGATGTTTAAATGAAGCTTTAGACAGGGGTCAATTTTCTATAAGTCAACGGCAAGGTTTAATTACATGTTTACCGAAGGAAGACAAGTTTAAGTTTTATTTGAAAAATTGGAGACCTATTACTCTTTTATGTGTTGACTTTAAAATTGCTACAGCAAGCTTAGCAAATAGACTTAAACCTATTTTAGGTAATATTATAAGTCAAACACAGAAGGGATTTTTAAAGGGTCGATATATAGGGGAATGTACAAGACTTATATTTGATTTGATGGAAAAAATGGAGGAAGAACACATTCCTGGATTATTATTACTGGTAGACTTTGAAAAGGCTTTTGACACTGTTGAGTGGTCTTTCATTGAAGAAACTTTGAATTATTTTGGATTCGGTCCTTCATTTATTAATTGGATCAAAGCATGTTACTGTAATATTTCTAGTACTATAATAAACAATGGTTATATTTCAGAGTCTTTTGCACTAGAAAGAGGGGTTCGTCAAGAGGACCCTTTATCTCCTTATTTATTTTGGTGTTGGAATTATTAAGCAGTGCAATAAAAAATGATCCAGATTGTATTACGATTGGAGGTTCTGAATTCTTATTTAAGCCAATATGCTGATGATTCCTCCTTAGTCTTGGATGGAGAAGAAGTATCTTTAGAAAAATCATTATCATTGTTTCAATTGTTTTCGGAATGTGCTGGACTCAAGATTAATGTACATAAAACAGAAGCTATATGGATTGGATCAAAAAAGGGTAGTATGAACAAAATTTTGCCTGAAAAAAATTTGTTATGGAATTTTTCTGGGAAATTCAAGTTACTTGGAATTTGGTTTGAACTTGCAAAAGAAGATAAGACTATAATAAATTTTCAAGAAAAATTAAAAAGTATCAGGTCTTTGTTTTTTGGTCTTTCAGAGAATTAACATATATTGGAAGGATTACTGTGATTAAAACCTTGGCACTACCCATATTGGTACAAGTGTTAACTGTCCTTCCTAACCCCCCAGAAAATTTTATGAAAGATATCCAAGGTATTTTCTATAATTAAAAATAATATATATAAAGTAAAGAGAACAGTTATGATCAATGATTATAAAGATGGAGGTCTGAAACTCCCTCATGTGGAATCATTTTGTTATAGTTTGAAAATGTCGTGGCTGAATAAATTTTTTGACCCACAAAACTATTCACCTTGGAAGATTTTGTTATTAAACGATATCCAAAAATGGGGTGGTGACAAGATTTTATATTTAAGTAAGGAAGGACTTGAAATTTTATCAAAAGAACTAAATCCTTTCTGGCGGGATGTTATAAAGAATTTTTCCAAACTCAAAGAAAAAAATATTAATATAATGGATAATCCAAATGAGGTTTTGAGCCAATCCATATGGCTTAATCCTAATATAAAAATAGATGGGAAAATGGTAATAAAACACAATTTTTGTGAAAATGAAGTGTTCTTCATAAATGATTTAATATCAGAAAATAAAACATTTTATACATTTGAAGAATTCAAAGATGAATATAATTTGAAAGTGACATTTGTTGAATTTTATGGATTGATAAGTGCAATTTCATCTAGCTGGAGGAGACTTGTACATGGTAAAGAAAAGTTGAATAATATAGAAAATAAAATAATAGATAAACTGAAATGTGATTCTAAACCATGTAAATATTTTTACAATTTATTTTTGGAACAAATGACAGAGACACCTCTAGGGGCACAACATAAATGGGAATATGAATTAAATACAGAAATTGAAGACTGGGGGCAAATATATACCACATCCTTTTTGATATCAAAGGACTCTGTTCTTCAAAATTTTAATTTCAAACTCTTTCATAGAATTTTGGCATGTAACTCTTATTTGCATAAATGCAAACTAAAAGAAACAGAGCTTTGTACTTTCTGTTCAGAAACTTAGGAAAAACTAATACATATTATTTGGGAATGTTCATTTGTGCAAAATTTTTGGATTGGTATAAGAAATTCATTGAATTGCTGTGGAATTACGATTCCTCTAAACCCAAAAGAAATTATTTTTGGTGTGACAAATGAACCACAGACATATGATACTATTAATCATACTTTACTTATTCTGAAATATTTTTTTATAAATGTAGATGTGATGGAAAAAACCTTCTGTTAAGGGGGGAATTGAATATTTAAAATATTATTTTAACATAGAAAAAAATTCTGCGCTGAACTTATCCTCTGCACAGAATAATAAAATTAGTAAAAAGTGGTCACTTCTGGAGGCAGCAGTTGTATAAAAGTATACTGTTGATTTAAAAAAAAAGATATGGATATATATATATATACAATGTCAGAATGATATTTTATACTTTATATGTGTCTGTCGTATTGTAATTTAACATGTTTACTTGAAAAATAAACAAATTACAAAAAAAACTTAGTTTCACATTGGACCCTATGGGAAAATACATTCAAAGATCTTCACCTCTGAAACTTCTGAGCCAATGGAACCAAACGTTATCAAAATAGTCTTTATGTGGACCCCTGAAAAGAATTTTTTTCAGGTTCACACTTTATCCAAGATGGCTGCCAACAGGAAACATAGTTTAACATTCGGGAACAACTAACAGAGGTCTTCTTGCCTGACACTAATTAGGTAAATTGGACAACGGCAGTAGAATACCGAAGGAACAAAGAACAAGATTACATAAATCAAAGTCCAGAGATAAGGCAAAAGTAAGAACACCAGAAGACGGAAGACCAAAGACGCTACACAACCAAAAAACGCAAACACTACAAATGCGACAATAAAAACTAAAGCACTAACAGTGAACTCTCAAAAAGAGTGACATCAGGTGGTCCAGAAGGGTAAGCATGTCCTGCTCGGTATACAGCACCCGTCACACGGTCAGTGAGGCATATGTTTTGAAAGATCTGTCAGGTTACTGATTGGTTATTGTCTTTTCTAATCCTGAGACAAAATGGTACGTGTAACTTCTCTAACCCTTAAAAAGTACCAAGGTGAAATTTTGAAAATCTTTTGTACAAGGACAAATAGGTACCACAAACATGCACTTACGAAGACAAAACTAAAATTTAACAAGACAGCACAAAAAAACTTTATTTTATATAAAGCTCGATATGAAATTAGTTTATTGTTGTTTACTTTTTATTGTATGTTAATAACTATTTGTGGACCCCACTGGAAATAAGCTTTAGGGACCGACCATTTAACCTGAAAGGGGGGGGGTTATGGTTTTTTTTTTCTGGACAGTATCAACAAAATATTTTTTTCCAAATTTAACATTATTTTTTTGGGCAGAAAGCCTCCTTCAGAAAATTTTTTTTCATCATTATGGCAGCCAAAATATTTTTTTCACACAAAATCAGAACCAAAATATTTTTTTAGAAAAAAACCATACCCCCCCTTCAAGTTAAATGGTCGGTCCCTTAGAGCTTTCGTGGGTCATCCCTGATATAATGTCAGAATGTTATTTCATATATATATAGACCGATTGCGCATTTGCGGGATCGCTCATTATTTTACCAAAACACGGGAGTATTCTGGTACAAAACTGGTTCCAAGACGCTGATAGACGAAGATAGTAATTTCTTCATTTCCATTCAAGTTTCGTTTTTTGTGGGTTGGAAATGTTCCTCGTGGATTTCTTTGTTAGTTGAAAACGATTTTTTACCCATATGTTGAATAACAACGTAAGATTCGTTGGTAGAAAATATCAGTCCCTTGCTCCGACGTTGGATGATGTCATTTTTACTCCGGTTGACCCCAGATGACCTCGTCTAAATGACGAGTCAAATCCGGATTGGAAAAGATGTGCAACCCATGTATACATATGTAACATTAAACTTTTTGAAAATCGCATTCAATCGTAACCATCTTTTAATACAATGTATTTCAATTATTTTATTTTTTACGACTGTAAGATTTTAGAATTTCATGGAATGTCTTGTCTATCATGTCATGTTTATGTACATATGTGTTGTTTGATGTATGTAATGTATCTGATATTATGTCTAAATAAATATCTATCTATCTATCTATCAACTAAAACACTGACAGTGTGAACGCCCATAAAAACTGAGAGTGACATTAGGTGGTCCGAAAGGGTAAGCATGTCCTGCTCTGTATACAGCAGTCGTGCGTTAGCTTTTCACATTTTTATCTCCTCTGAAACCATTGAAACAAATTCAACCAAACTTTACAAGAATGATGTATAGAAGGTCCATTACAAAGATGACTCGTATCGTTCCGATCCAATGAAAAACATGGCCGTTGTCGTATAATTCTGGGTCCGCCCAATTTACGTATCCGGCCGGATACAGAATGTTAACATTTTGGGTCCGGGGCAAAAATAACAGATTAAAGACTTATAACGCTAGATATTACTGACTAATATGAAAAGATAAAAATAATTTTGTCAAGACCAAAACATCAAAAGTTTTCGCTTGCATGTCTCTCCCAAACCAGCTTACCAGGTATGAAATAACACAACGAAAATGGTATCATTACTGCCATATTTGATATAGTAAAAGATCCCATAAATGAAATAATAAAATAATAGCATAATTATTTACATTGAATGATTTGAAACGTCATTAAGTTATTAGTCATGTAAAACTTTTTAAGCTTTTATTCAAAAGAGACAATTATTTTTAAGAAAATAATGTGTTTATTATGCAATAAAACATATATAAGTAAACAGATCACCTAAATAAAAACAACAAGTGAAATATTTAATAAATAAGGGAAGATTAATAATTGTTGTATTTTGGCAGTTGAACAGCTTGGATATTTTTCGTTGTGTTATATTTTCCCCGCACTTTCTTAAGAAAGTTCTGGGATATTGTTTTCGCCTCTGTCTCCACATCAGGATGTGACGGGAACTACTCCTACATTTTTTGAAATTTTGTTATAGAATTGTTGCACATATGCTACAGATTTGAAATAAGTTTGGATTTTTTATTTTTGATATTGATGTTGATTCTTACAACAAGTACAAGAAGCCCCAAGATATCGATACATGTTGCATGTGACGCAAACTCCTACAGTTTTGGATGTCTTAGATTTGTTGCATATAATCAGAGACTTATTTGTGTGTCTGAAAAAAAAGGTTCCATTCATGGATGAATAATCTTTATATCAATGCTGTGTGAAACAAACAACAATAGTGGATTAGAGATCAATAGACTTATTAAACTTCAAATGTTGCACTCCTGACAGACAAGAATGGATGTATTTAGGTGGTGTTGTTATCAAAATATTCAATATCAGTTTTTTCATAGATAGAATTTTTTATAATATTCATTTATTTGCAGTTTTTTCTATTTTTGCTGTTGCACTCCAGACATCGGACTCCTAATGTTCTTGTGCCAAATGCAGCAAAACATTTGCTAATATTCAGATACTAAATTCCTAACTCAAGATGTTAAACTTTAAGTGAAAAGTCTTACTTTTAAACAGATATCATTATTTTCTATTTCATATGTATTTAAAAAAACTAATGGTAAAAAATGTCACAAAAAGTGTTGCACTCCAGACATTTTTGGCATGTTTTTCGAACATAACTTTTTAACCAATAATGATATCTCCATGAAATTTTGCATGGATATGCTTTGTATCAAAACTTTTACAGTTCTCAGTCTAGATAACAAAATCTGCATGGTGCCATTTTTTAAATATAATTACATCTTTCACGTGACGTGATGCAGTGTGCATTTGATTTCATATAACTACCGAGAAGTTTTTCTGAGAGAGGGAAAATGAAGAGACTGTGATGTGGTAGTAAAAAATAAAAGCTTCAGTGAAAAGGATCGGAGCCTCCGGGGTAGAACAGAGAATTATCTACCCAAACAATAATTTTAAAAATAGATAAGTAAATAATAAACATATAAATAGACAAATAAATATGAAAATGGTAATAACAATTAGATGATTATAAAAAAATAATGTTAATACGTGTTCATTTAAAAAAACAAAGAACAAAATAAAAAAAATTGAAATAAATAATGAATGAATAAATAAATACTTTTGAATGAATAAAATAATGGATTGAATTAATTCTAATCATAAAATTTCATTTTGGATAGTGGTCTTTTACCTGTTCATCCAGGTTAACAAAATACAAGGGTTATTTACCTTCATTGGACCGAGTTTGCCGAATAGTAATTCGTAAATTTTTTAGTATAAAATAAAAATAGCTAATTAAATTATCGAAATAATGTGGAAAGATATCAAATTACTTTAAATGAAACAAATAATTTTTGAAAAAATGCTAAAACAAGATAGTTATTTATTTTTTCTTTATTTTCAAGCTCGGCCGGAAAACTGTCTCGGGCTCGGGTTGGGGATACTAGAAATATTGATTCCCCTCGTTGAAACAGTCAAATATTTTGTCAAATTGATTTTTTAAGCAAAAATCTAATTTCCGAGAAAATAACTGACCCCCGGACCCAAAATTATAGTGGGAAGCTGGATACACAATGTTAACATTTTGTATCCGGCCGGACCCGTAGTGGACCCGGACCCAAAATTATGCCACACCGTCAGCGTGGAATAAACATTGGAGCCTATGGGAAAAAATTACATTTTCATCTTCTCCTCCAAAACCACTGAAGCAAATTCAAAAAATTCTTACAGGAATGGTGTATTAAAGGTCCGTTAGTAAGAATGCCTATTTCGTTCCAATCCGATAAAAAACAAGGCCGCCAGCATGGGACATAGTTTAACATTGAACCCTCAGGGAAAATCACATTTTCATCTTCTCCTCTGAAACCGCCAATGCAAATTCAACCGAAATATACAGGAATTATGTTCTTAAGTTTGCTCATTTCATTCCGATCTGATAAAAAACATGGCGGCCAGCACGGAACATTGTTTAACATTGGACCTTCTGGGGAAATCACATTTTCATGTCTTCTATTACCACTGAAGCAAATGCTGTACTAAAGGTCCTTTAAAAAGATTGCTCATATCGTTCTGATTCGACAAAAAACATGGCCACCAGCGCGGAGCTTAAGTTTTACATGGGACTTTTTTTGGAAAAATCACATTCTCTTCTTCTGAAACTTTTTAAGCAAATGCAAACAAATGTAACAGGAGTGGTGTACTAAAGGTCCTTTAGAAAGATTGCTTATTTCTTACTGATCCGATAAAAAACATGGCCGTCAGCGCTGAATTTAGTTTTAACATTGGAGCCTATGGGAAAAATCACATTTTCATCTTCTCTAAAACCACTGAAGCAAATTTAAAAAATTTTTACAGGAATGATGTATTAAAGGTCCTTTAGTAAGAATGCCTATTTCGTTCCAAACTGATAAAAAAACATGGCTGCCGGCATGGAACATAGTTTAACATTGAACCCTAAGGGAAAATCACATTTTCATCTTCTCCTCTAACACTGCCTATGCAAATAATCAACCAAACTATTCAGGAATTGTGTACTTGGTCCTTTTCAAAGTTTGCTCTTTTCGTTCCAATCAAATAAAAAACATGGCGGCCAGCAAGGAGCATTCCAAAAAACCCATACGAATGAAAAAATATTGTTTTTACTCTTGCTTATCAACATGGAATATATTTTTATACCAAAAACAACTTTTTGTTTAAAAAAATGCTAATATTGGTATATATGAATTTATTCGCGAATTTGTCAAACTTGCGAAAATGTCAATATGTTTTACAAACTATTCAGTTTAATTTTTAAAAGGCATGGATTTTAGAGCCCAAAAACTGTCTGTCGGTACCGGGGTATAACAATGTCATGTTATATCATTGCATGCAGTATTTGAAAACAGATTCCACGTACATTGAAACACCAAATTTTATAATGAAATTTTTAAGCAAATGGACAGCCTACAAAATTTACACTATTAAACAAGTAAAACATGTAAAATGTCCCCGTTTTTTTTTATTTGGCCATGTCCATATGGTTAGATTATTGCTAATATTCTATTGTCAAATACAACAAAAAGATTGAAATAAAGGTTTTATCATAATCATAATTCAAGAGTAATTGATTTCTGACGTCGACGTTACTAAGTTATATTATCATATACTTAGTTTAAATATGATTAAAATTTTACCCCTAGATAAAACCAGATTATTTCAAGTAAAATTGACGAAGCGGGCTAATATGATATCGTTATCAACTGCTTCCGGTAATTATCGCATGCCTTTCCGTCACAACTCGGAAGCTTTATCACACGGAAGTTCGTGTTTTTCCATAAAAACGATAACCATTGCACACGATATCGCCATATCAATTTAAGTACAATAACAAAATATTAATTCTGCATTTTATAATTAGTATGAATATATTTTTTGGCTGAAAATTTCTTTTACAGTTGAAGTATATGATAAAAATATCATTACATGTCATTTTTCATATCACATCCTTCATCAGCCCGCGGTCAAAATCATCCCTCGAGCCTGACGGCTCTCGGGCTGATATTACGACCTTGGGCTGATAAAGGGTGAGATATGAAAAATGCCATGTAATAATCTATAAATATCCAATGTTACGTTCATAGACGCTGCTGTCACGCAACATCGTGCGTAACGTCTTGACCTTCTGGGGAAATCACATTTTCATGTCTTTTATTACTACTGCAGCAAATTCGGACTTTTTTTTTAGAAAAATCACATACTGCCAAAGCAAATGCAAACAAATGTAACAGGAATGATGTACTAAAGGTCCTTTAGAAAGATTGCTTATTTCGTTCCGATATGATAAATAAAGGGCTACGCCGAGCGCAGCATGATACGACCGCAGCATGTCGATCACTGAAATTTGAACAAGTGTAAACTAAAATTAATGTGGACAAAGTAATTTGCTGGACACAATAAGGACATTGTCACCTTTTCACTAGTGAAAATAAAAATTAGCTCTTTTAATCCCTTATTACTAGGATATTATAAGATTTTTGCGGTCGTATAAAAATATAAGCGCCAGCATGGAACATGAGTAACATATTGGACCCTATAGGAAAATCACATCTTCATCCTTTCCTCTGAAACCGCTGAAGCAAATTCAACCAAACTTTACAGGAATTATGTACTAAAAGACCTTCACAAAGATTGCCCACCAACACGGAAGATATTTTTACATTGGACCCTGTGGGGGAAAATCACATTTTCATCTTCTCTTCTGAAACCATTGAAGCAAATATAACCAAATTTTACAAGAATGATGGACGGAAGGTCCTCTACAAAGATTGTTCATTTCATTCTGATCCGACAAAAAACATGGCTTAGTTTTAACATTGCACCCTATGGGGAAAATCACATTTTCATCTTCTATTCTGAAACCACTGAAACAAAATCACCCAAACTTCACAAGAATGATGCACTGAAGGTCCTTTTGCTCATTTTGTTCCGATTGGGCAAAAAAACATGGTCACTAATGCGTAACATAGTTTAAAATTGGACCCTATGGGAAAATAAAATTTACCTCTTCTCTGAAACCACTGAAGCAAATTCAACAAAACTTTACAGGAATGATGTACGGAAGATGCTTTACAAAAATTGCTCATTTCAGTTGATCCGACAAAAAACATGGGACCAGCATGGAACATAGTTCAACATTGTATTGGAGTGATGTATGGAAGGTACTTTGCAAAGTTTACTTATTTCAATAGGACAAAAAACAAGTGTGCCAATAGAGAACATAGCTAGAAATTAGACCCCATTGGTAAAAAACATAATTTTGGGTCATGCATTTTTGGCAATTTTGTCAGGTGAGCGATACCGGCTCAGGCTCTCAGCCTCTATTTTTTATGTAAGGACATTCCATACATCATTCATGTAAAGTTTGGTTTGTATTTGATTATGTGATTTGAAAGGAGATGTGGAATGTGATTTTCCCATAGGGTCTAGTGTATTGAGCTGGCGGCCATATAGTCTGATCCCACCTAAATGAGCAGTCTTTGTAAAAAACAACTTAAATACATCATTCAATAAAGTTGAGTAAAATTTATTTCAATAGGTTCAGAGCAGATGATGAAAATGATGATTTTCCCATAGGGTCCAATGTTAACTATCTGATTTGGAAAGAAATGGGTAGTTTCTGAAAGGACCTTCCAAACATCAGTCCTGTCGAGTTTTCTTCAATTTGATTTTCAAAATACCATATCCCATGGAATTTTTGCAATTCAACATACCATTTATGACAAGATGATTCAGAGGCTCAAATACAACAACATAAATTTCACAAGTTAAATTCCCTTCCTTGACCAAATTCTCCTCTTTTAGGGTTTATAGGAATGACTATCTGTGTATCTATCTGTCTGCCCACTCTTTTTCAAGCACAACTCCTCTCAAACCACTTGAAGGATTTAAATGAAACTTACACAAAGGAAGGACAATATATTGATGCACATGAACAAATTTTATTGTTATAAGATTCAGAAAAGGGAGATAATTTAACTGATTCCTGCCAAGATTACTATGTAAGCTCAATTTGCTGGATTTTGATGAAACTTTACAAGAAAGAAGAACTGCATATGGAGATGTGCCTGAAAGAATTTAATTATTGTCCAACACCATGAAGAGGGAATTATTTAACTTTTCACTGATTCCTTTTCTAATGATTTTTTGGGGCCAGAAAATTTTTCGAAGAAATAATTCAAAGGATATAGATATTATGAAATGAAGCTGTTGGAAGGAAATATTAATATCCAAATGCATATTGCGTCCAAATCCATTGTGTTCAGACTTTCAACAGAATACTAATTTTCATTAGAACCCTTTTAAAAACTATTTTTCTGTAGAAAAATTTCAATTTTTGTGTACATACCCCTCCCAACAAATTTACCAAATGAAGACTTTAATGTGAGACCTCTTGAAACAATATCTGTTCTGGAATATAAGCTATGTTACAAAGTAAAATTTTCCCTTGACTTGAGCCTCATTTTCAATCCTATCACACTTCACTGTTTTTTGTTTGGATTGATTAATGCATTATCACCCTGCATTTAACTGGAATATTGACCAAAGTACTGAACAATGTATTATCACCCTGAACATAACTGAAATATTGACCACAGTATTCATCAATGCATTATAACCCTGTATATAACTAAACTATTGACCCAAGTACTGATCCATGCATTATCACCCTGAACATAACTGAAATATTGACCACAGTATTCATAAATGCATTATAATCCTGAATATAACTAAAATATCTACGCAAGTACTGATCCATGCATTATTGCCCTAAATATAAATGAAATATTGACACAAGTACTGATCAATGTATTATCACCCTGAATATAACTGAGAAATTTATCACAGTATTCATCAATGCATTATCAACCTGAATATAACTGAAATATTGACCAAAGTACTGATCCATGCATTACCACCCTGAATGTAACTACTCAAGGGCTACGTGTAGCCATATATCCCCGCCGCTCCAGTAATTTGAAACCCCACATATTTGTGGTAATTTTTAAAGTTAAGAAGGGGCATAACTCCACAAAAATGTTTGACCAGGACTCATCTTCAAAATCACTTCAGGTATTCTTCAGCTAAAGCTACTGTATAAATATTATCCAAATGTAATGAGAAATAAATCTTCTAGAGCACTTATAAGGATATTTTGTCAATTTTAAGTTAAAAAGGGGCATAACTCCTACAAAAAAAATGCAAACAGAGCTCATCTTCGAACTTGCTTCAGACATTCTATAACTAAAGCTACTGTGTAGATATTATCTAAATCCAATGAAAAATAAATTTTCTAGAGCGCTTACAAGGATATTTAATCAATTTTCAAAGTTAAACATAAAAAGCAGCCACAGCCTGCTAAGCTCACCTCGTTGCGCAGCATTGTCACATGTTGCACATGTCAGTTAACAGGAATGGACTATAATCATTCTTTTTAACAGATTCAGTCATGCATTGTTGTTGTCTTCCCAAAATGTATCATACATACCAATATGGTTGATGTGGGCCATGTCATTAAGCAGGAATAGACTTTAACCATTCTGCCTAACCAAGTCGCTCATACATAAAATGTAGGTCAGAGACAGAATCCGACGCATGCATTATTGTTGTCATCCCAAAGTACATCATACATACCAATATGGATAAAATGTGTAAAATTAGGTCAGAGACAGCATCCAAAGCATGCATTGTTGTTGTCATCCCAAAATGCATCATATAAAAAGTATGGTTGAAGTGGGCCATGACAGTAAGCCACAATGAACTTTAACCATTCTACCTAACCAAGTCGCTCATGCGTAAAATGTAGACCATAGACAGCATCCGAAGCATGCATTGTTGTCGTCATCCCAAAATGCATCATATATACCAATACGGTTGATGTGGGCCATGTCAGTAAGCGGGAATGGACTTTAACCATTCTACCTAACCAAGCCGCTAATGCGTAAAATGTAGGTCGGAGACAGCATCCGAAGCATGCATTGTTGTTGCCATCTCAAAATGCATCATACATACCAATATGGTTGATGTGGGCCATGTCAGTAAGCAGGAATGGACTTTAACCAAGCCGCTCATGCATAAAATGAGGTCACAGACAGCATCCGAAGAATGCATTGTTGTTGTCATCCCAAAATCCATCATATATACCAATATGGTTGATGTGGGCCATGTCAGTATGCGGGAATGGACTTTAACCATTCTACCTAACCAAGTCGCTCATGCGTTAAATAAAGGTCAGAGACAGCATCCGAAGCATGTGTTCCAGTCGTCATCTAAAAATGCATCAGGCATACCAATATGGTTGATGTGGGGCATGTCAGTAAGCAGGAATGGACTTTAACCATTCTAACTAACCGGACGCGGACACCGGGGTATAACTCCTACAAAAACATTCAAACAGGGCTCATCTTTGAACCCACTTGAGGCATTCTATAATTCAAGCTACTTTGTCAATATTATCAAAATCCAATGAGAAATAAATTTTCTAGAGTGCTTACACGGATATTTTGTCAATTTTCAAAGTTAAAAGGGGGCATAACTCCTACAAAAATACTCAAACAGGGCTCATCTTTAAACTCGCTTGAAGCATCCCAGAACTATAACTACTGTATAAATATTATTAAAATCCAATGAGAAACTAGAGCTGTCGGCAAAGCCAGACTAATACCCCCCGCAACTGCATTTGAGTACCAAGGCATGTCATTTTGAAATTTGACCTTTAGCCACATGATAATTGGAAAGTAAATCTAACAGAAATAAAGCCTGTCAGGACTGAAATTATTCCAATCAGTTCATATCTGGTACATGCACTTCATTTAAAGGGTAAAACATTAAATAATTTATGATTCAGTGGATACAAACCTGATTTCAACCATAAAATGAGCAAGGATTAACTTTCATTAAGGTCAAAGGTCAAAGTCAAGGTCACAGTGACCTAAATTTGGTACGCGACACATCGTCTTCCCATGATGCATCCACACACCAAGTTTGATAATCCTAAGTAGTACGGTACAAAAGTTCTGCTCCGGACACAGTTTTACTATCATAAAGGTCAAAGGTCAAAGTCAAGGTCACAGTGACCTAAGTTTGTTACGCGACACATCGTCCTCCCATGATGCATCCACACACCAAGTTTGATAATCCTAGGTGCCATTGTAGAAAAGTTCTGCTCCGGACACGGTTTTACTATCATAAAGGTCAAAGGTCAAAGTCAAGGTCACAGTGACCTAAATTTGGTACGCGACACATCGTCTTCCCATGATGCATCCACACACCAGGTTTGATAATCCTAGGTGCTACGGTACAAATGTTCTGCTCCGGACACAAAATGCACATGGTTTTACTATTATAAAGGTCAAAGGTCAAAGTCAAGGTCACAGTGACCTCAATTTGGTACATGACACATCGTCTTCCCATGATGCATCCAGACACCAAGTTTGATAATCCTATGTGCTACTGTATAAAAGTTCTGCTCCGGACACGAAAGGGGACGGACGGACAGACGGACAGACATGGTAATTCCTATATACCCCCCAAACTTTGTTTGCGGGGGGTAAAATAAACTTGCTAGAGTGATTACAAGGCGGATGGACAGACCAATGCCTGGCGTTACCGTCATGTTGCGGCAGGGATAAAAATTGACCCAAGTATTATTAATGCATTATCACCCTGAATATAACTGAAATATTGACCACAGTATAAATCGATTTATTATTACCCTGAATATTATACAATTATAGCCTATTAATGAGGTCAATGCAGAAATTTATTGACATGAGACAAGTATATTGACCGAGGATGTAGTCCGAGTGTCAATATACCTTTTTCATGTCAATATATTTCTCCATTGACCGAATTTAATAGGCTATAATAGTTTTATTATTTTCCAAATTTACGAATTTTTACAGAGACTTATGTTAATAAATCTCTATTTTATGATATGTTTGCTGATTCAATTTTTTTTTGCATCTATATTTTCCGATAGATTAATGGAACTGAAAATCGAAAATTGAAATAAATAAACCAATAATATTTAAGAAATTTTGCAATTTAATAAAAGAAACTTTTAATTAATAATCTATTTTTAGTCTCAGGTCAATACATAAAGTCAGTTCGTCTTTTATCTCTTATATTTAATGATAATGTAAAACTGATCTATTTTTAGCAGAGGTCAATACGTAAAGTCAATTCTTAGATTTATTGCCAACTCTAGGAAATATACAAGATCATGTGACCACAACTGAACAATTCACTGGACTATAAAAATATATGAAAATAAGAAAACAGAAATATTGACCAAAGTATTTATCAATTCATTATCACACTGAACATAACTGAAATATTGATCCATGTACACACTGATCCATGCATTGTCACCCTGAATGTAACTGAAAATATTGACCCAAGCACTGATCAATGCATTTTTGCCCTGATTATGATTGAAATATTGACCATGGTACAGATCAATGCATTATCATCCTGAAATAACTAAAATACTGACCACATCTCATTGAATATAACTGAAATATTGACCACATATCCGGAATTAATGAATATAACTGAAATATTGACCACCATCCTGAATATAACTGAAATATTGACATCATCCTGAATTTAACTGAAATATTGACCACATCATCCTGATTATAACTGAAATACTGACCACATCATCCTGATTATAACTGAAATACTGACCACATCTTCATGAATGTAACTTGGATATCAACATCATCCTGAATTTAACTGAAATATTGACCACATCATCCTGAATATAACTGAAATATTGACCACCATCCTGAATTTAACTGAAATATTGACCACATCATCCTGATTATAGCTGAAATATTGACCACATCACCCTGAATATGGCTGAAATATTGACCACATAATCTTGAATGTAACTGAACTATTGACGAAATCATCCTGAATATAACTGAAATATTGACCACAACATCCTGAATATAACTGAAATATTGACCACATCATCTTGAATATAAATGAAATATTGACCACATCATCCTGAATACAACTGAAATATTGACCACATCATCATGAATATAACTGAAATATTGACATCATCCTGAATATTACTGAAATATTGACCACATCATCCTGAATATTACTGAAATATTGACTACTTCATCCTGAATATAACTGAAATATTAACCACTTCATCCTGAATATAACTGAAATATTGACTACTTCATCCTGAATATAACTGAAATATTGACTACTTCATCCTGAATATTACTGAAATATTGACTACTTCATCCTGAATTTTACTGAAATATTAACCACTTCATCCTGAATATAACTAAAATATTGACCACATCGTCCTGAATATTCCTGAAATATTAACCACTTCATCCTGAATATTACTGAAATATTGACTACTTCATCCTGAATATAACTGAAATATTAACCACTTCATCGTGAATATAACTGAAATATTGACTACTTCATCCTGAATATAACTGAAATATTAATCACTTCATCCTGAATATTACTGAAATATTGACCACATCAACCTGAATATAACTGAAATATTAACCACTTCATCCTGAATATTACTGAAATATTGACCACATCAACCTGAATATAACTAAAATATTGACTACTTCATCCTGAATATAACTGAAATATTGACCACATCATCCTGAATATTACTGAAATATTGACTACTTCATCCTGAATATAACTGAAATATTAACCACTTCATCCTGAATATAACTGAAATATTGACTACTTCATCCTGAATATAACTAAAATATTAACCACTTCATCCTGAATATTACTGAAATATTGACCACATCAACCTGAATATAACTAGAATATTGACTACTTCATCCTGAATATTACTGAAATATTGACCACATCATCCTGAATATTACTGAAATATTGACTACTTCATCCTAAATATAACTGAAATATTAACCACTTCATCCTGAATATTACTGAAATATTGACCACATCAACCTGAATATAATTAAAATAATAACCACTTAATCCTGAATATAACTGAAATGCTGACCAATGTGTTCATCAATGAATCCTCCCCTTTGAATACAACTGAAATAATGCAGTCACTGATACTGTTCACGGGGTGTTACACTAAATCCATATTTTGTTCCAAATACTTTGTAAAGGAAAATAAAACAATGCATAAAACATTGAATAATTTACTACTTTCATCAAAATCAAATTATAAATGGTCTCCAGTGAGGTTATAAAACAACTTTCATTCTACAAAACTTATAGTAACATACAAATACATTATCATTTTTCCACAGTTCAGTTAACCCTGATGGACAGGATATTTGTGGATTTATGTATTATGATTTACATATGAAGTAAAAGTCACCCTATACCCTCTGAAATATTCTTAATGACACCTTCCATAGAATAAATTTAGATAGCTTGAAGACTATTATAGTAAATCTAACCTCTGAATAACTACTGATTCAGTAATAAATACATTTATAGTGGACTCTTTTTTTCCAGCAGATTTAAATGACCATGTATCCCCAAAGTTTGCAAACTTTCTACCTCACTTGGATAAGCCTAAAGATGTATTTTGATGCATGTCCAACATTTTTAAGACAAAATTGACACCTTGGTGAAGAGATTATAGTCCTTTTCTTAGTTAAATCTATCTTCTCATTTGTACTAAACAATTAATATATCGTGTCTGGTTTTATGTTTCCAAAATCAAGCCACCACTTGATTCAAACTTTTTCCAGGGCTTTTCTGGGGATTATTTTCTTTTACTTCGTAGCAATTTCCACTATTGATAGCCCAGATTTTGACAATAAAGATATGTTTAATACATATCGGTATTTGGCTTCCAGATACTGCTGAGTAAGTGTGGTCATCAAAATCATCCCTGTTTTTTTTTAGACAAATACATCAACTCTAGCAAAATATGTTTTAAATAATTACAATCAGGAATAGAATATAATTCACATTAAGATGCAACTCTCACAGTTGACTAACTGAATTCATTTACCAAATATAATTTCTGATTGGACAGCCGAGTTTATTATTCAAACCTTTACACATTCAAAGATAACACCTAACCATGAATTAAATTAGTTAGCAAGTTAGATAATTTACTTGATGCATGCTCAATTAAATCCGTTGCAATAAAACCATCCCACTTTGCCAGCGAACATGTTACAAATAGCAGGGGCATTTTATCTCATATCTAAAGAGTAATGGGAGATAACATTCATCACCATTAAACAAAACTATTTGACAAAAGTCTATGTAAAACAAGATGGGCAAACTGTAACAAGTTGGTTTGTCTCCATAACAAATACTTGTACCAAACTACAAGACCAGAAATAAAGAGTATTTATTTACACTGTATAATAGAAATTAATGCAAAATGGCATGTATATAAAAAGATTTTAAGACTTCGTTAGGGATATACAGTACTCTGTTGTAAATGAAGCTTCATTATGAATGTAAAGTGTCATGAACATCTTGTATTACTATATCTGTTTTCTGGTACACAATTACATACTGACAAGCCAAGACCTAACAACATAAAATACTGAGGCTCAATGTAGAGTTTTATTTACTTTTATCAGGTCTATAAGTCCATTTATTTACTGCTCATGTTACTAAATCACTTTCACTTGAATAAGCATGGCTACCTGTAATGGCATTTTTCAATTACTTTGTATACATAAAAGCTCTGTCCATATATATCTAATCATTCAAGTAATTCAATTACTTCATGACATTATTTCTGTAGTACAATAACAATATTGCTGCCACAAATTTTTATAATTTGGAAATACTGTGTAAGCACTTTTATTCATCGACATTAATTTTCGTGGTTTTTACAAATATCAGTGCTTAAATTTGTGGTTTCGAATTCCATAAATGAAAACTCTAAGCTAGGACAATATGCATTTCCTTGGGACCTTAACTTTGTGCTTTCAGCAAACCACAAAATCCATGAAAATTGGAACCCCTACAAACAATAGTACTTTCACAGTAAATGTCATCACCAGATTTCTACATTTTAAAAAAAAATGTTCATAGAATGCAATATCCATAATGTATACATATATAAGAGTCTTAACTGTTTTAATTAAAACTAAACAAACTTGCATCATTTCTACATATATATGACAACAAGTCAATGTTATATTTTAAATCAGCCAATCATTTTTTATAAATATTATCATTTATAACATAAAATAGTCAACAATACTCATATCTAATTAATTCTAATTCTAGATTACATTGTACAACTAGCAAAACACTCACAAAAGTTACATACAATTATTCATCCATACTAACTGCACTGGCGGATCCAGCCTTCGAAAAAGCGGGGTTCCAGAAAAAGGAGGTTTCTTGTCGATTTTTTAACATTTTTTGTCAATTTTTACTTAAATTCTGCACAAAAAAATTTTAGGAAAAAAGTTGCTTCCAATGCCTGAAACCCTCCCCCTGGATCTGCCAAATGGCATACATTTTCAGACAACTCAGAAATACATATTATACCATTTATTTCAAAATCAATGCAACAGAAGTATTCAAAATTAAATCATTACTGATATTGTAAATCTATCTTTACATTAATAAAAGATCAATCATGGAAATACAGAGATATCCAATGTTAAAATAACAATAAAATTTAAGATTGACACAGCGTCATTCACTTCTCACTGAAATTTTGCCAACTGATAAGTTGGAAGACACCCTGATTTTTCAGCATTGTAACATTGAAAATTTCATCCTTTTGTATTATAATATTTAAAGCAATATGAGCTGTGATTTTTTCAATTTTTTGGTTTCAGAAGATTTCATTTTTTAAGCTATAATATGCAGAAATAAAGCAGTTTCAAATCCAATTCATGGAGTTAACATATAAAAAAGCTTAAAAATCAAAGAAAAATATAACATGAATTAATTATTTACTGCCATGAAAAATGTATTCTCAGGATGAATCGTATGCCTGCTACCTCAGGTCAAATGTTCCCGATACATGCATAACAGAAGTCATGTCATGGTTCTGATAAAATCATGTGCAATGTGGAAAAAGAATGCTGGCTTGATAGTGAGTAATTATTGTTTAAATTGCCAAAATAATAAAATGTTACCCATATTATTCTTACAAGGACGTACTTATTTTATTTTTTTCAATGGGAGGGCTTTAATAGTTTGTAATCTAAATGATTGATTGATAAATATTTCCAAGTTTACATTGCACTCATTACAACTTTGGCTGATTCGTATCTTATTTAACCTCGTATGTATAACGAAAGCTTTCATAATGGACTGGATCCTTTGAAATGAGAACACAGTCGGGCATATGGTAAACTGTTAACCAACACTGGAGACAGAAAATGAAAAGAGGGGTAATCCGGTGGAAAATGTCGAATTTTGTACGCATTTTCCCCCAACTTGTTTTTAAATCATACACTTGGGAGCTAATTTGTCCAGCGTTGGTTGAGAAAAGTTAAGTGTAAACCGGTCACAGCATCACAAATATCAAGTGTAGACATATATCAAGTATCGTAACTAAGCCGAAGTTTGCCGATTGGTGGTACATTTGTTTATGTCAACTATAAATAATATCTCAGTCAGGTCCGATATCAAAGTTGAACATTAATGAGCATCCATTATTGATCAAAATCGCATGCAAAATTAGTTTTCTAATCGAAAGTATAAAGTATTCTTGGCGTTTTCATGCATTATATGGTATCTGATAAAATTTTCTAGATATATGGATTCGACATGATGGGTTTAGAGCTTCCCAAAATTTTTAGAAATACAGCTCATATTGCTATATAACAGAAAAATTGGAACTTCAAAAAAAAATCACAAAAACTAATTTGTGTGAAATTTCAAAAAAAACAAACATACAGATGTGACTGTATACTTAGCCCTTATCAAATATGGCTTAATGTATAAACCTGTATTACATCATTTTGCCATTATTAATTACATCGTTAATATGGCTGCCAATAGTTAACAAGAATGACTGGTTACCAGTAACTGATACTGGAAGAAGTTTTATATGACTGGTTGCCAGTAACTGATACTGGAAGAGGTTTTTACATTTAATAAACAGTCCTCATAGGTTAAAAAATCTATTTGTCACTCAAAGTTTCAACTTGCCAACAATATTTCACTTTATTAGAACTATATACAGTCAAACTTGCCTTAGCTGTCACCTTGAATAAGCAGCCACCTGGTTTTAAAGACCACCTTTTATAGATCCCTTCATAGTATATTTCATATAAATTATACCTCATTTAAAAGGCCACCTTTCTTTAAAGGCCAGTTTGACTCCTTCCCAAAGGTGACCTCTTAAATCAAGCTTCACTGTATATGCACGAATGATGTCCAAAACTAGCTGTGTTATAACTATTAAAATGCTTCAATTTAAATAAAATAGTATTTGAATAAATGCGGGCTATAAGAGCAACATTCGTTTATGTAACAGAAACTATGCTACTAGATAGGTTATTCTAAACACAGGAGCTGAGATTGGAAGGCACTTTTGATTTAACCCCTCCATGCATAAAAATAGGTAATAAAGGTAACTCATCAAATCTTAAAATGGAGAGGTGCCTCCATAACTGACATGCAAATCTATACATTAATTTCTGGAAAACTCACATTGTAAAATAAAATTTGTTACTTCTTAATACTACAGATTAAAAAAACTACGGAGATTGTCAGGTCATATGTAAATTTAATATGAAACAATGACAATATTAATCATTTACACATCTAGTTAACAAACAAAAATCCCTTTTTTATGATTGACAAGCTATAAAATCTTCGAGTTCAGTATAGAGAGGTGCCCTGATTATACAGGTAATATCAATAAAAATTCTTAAAAAATTGTGTATTTAATATTTGGTTTTGTTCATTCAAGGTTTTGTTTTTTACGACTGGGTTTGGATCCGTTTCATTGTAAAAATGTGGATAGAAACCAGTTCAGTTAATTGACTAAGGACAGAACTTTGAGTATCGGGCAGTGTTAGGCTCTAGACGAATTTAAATATACCATTTCAGATTTTATCATGTTAATGGGAAATATGAGTATTGAGAAAAGAAGTAGAAACTAAATGCAAACACTAAACTGCTGGAGAACAAGTTGATAAGTCAAAATGTGCATATAGTGTAAAAATACATAAATTAGGCCATAATGAAAAATATCTCTAGATTCTCATCCTGACCAGCCCAGATTTTTTTACCAACCTCAAAAAATTTTATTTTGATTTTTTGGCCAATTTGGGTCAATTTCTTTTCAAATGACAGCATTTTTCACAAAATTTCATAATAAGTATTAAAAATAAACTCCTGCCTGTCCCAAATTTTGAGAAAAAAATGGATCCTTTTATAACAAGATGAATTCAAAATAACTTGTTATACAGGGTTTTCCTGATTCCGGTGGTCAATATCTTAAACTCTTAATAAATATTCTCACTGCATCTATCATTTACTATGATAATTATCTGTAAAAAATAAAAGATATCATTCTGTTAAATGATGCATCAACGGTAAACAAACTCGAATATCTATCTTTTGAACATTTGATTAAAAGTCACAGGTCACTCACACTTAGAATTGTTGACGCTTCTCCTGTTTCCGGTGCAAAAGGAAAGTAGTGTATGGAGGCCCAAAACAGACATCAATATTTAAGATCAACAAATAAAAACGACATATTAGTACACTAGATTGAAAAGAAGCATATAAAAACACAACATTTATTTGAATAACATATCTTTAAGTTAAAGAAATCAATGTTATTTCATTATTATTTTATTATGATTATTATTAATATCATTATTATTATTATTATAAGAAGCATAAATTTATTTAAATAATTAAAAAAAAACTTTAATGTACATTTCCCAAATTCTATACCAAATCTTTCCAAAATATTCATATATTTTTTTTTTTCATGTTTAAATTGGTGGATCTTTGCAGAATTTACAACCAAAGATCACCAACTACGTTTCTTTTTTTAAATAAAGAAAAAAATCATTTATTTTTGTTTATCTAGTTTTCCATACTTTTTTCTTGACCATCTTGACGTTTTAAAATCACGTGACTGTNGACGATGTAGACTTGACAATATTTTATTTTGGACCCAAAAAGCAATAAAAATATTTCATTTACTTTTCATGCAATACACAGGTTAAGTGAATATCAGTAAAATCGTGAAGGTAAGTGTATATAATCAATAATAGCTGAAATAGTTATTGTCCCATCTATGTGTTGACGGTAGTAAATAGCAGACCTTCTGACGTCACTGACATATGAACCCAGTGCACTCACAAACACGCAATGCTGTGAAAATCCGGAATTCGCGACTACACCGGAATGAGGTATACACCGGAAATAGGAGAAAGCAGTATACTTGTCTTGTAGCTTCCTCCATGCATTGGAGCACATATGACATATTGCAAGAATACAACAACCTGTAATTTATTTCTCTGATTACAATAATAACAAATAAATGCAATTAGTTCTGATTGAATATAAAGTACAAAATTACAGTGAAATTCTTGTTTGACTAGGACATCATGGCACAAACAAAACAAACAAATTTATACATGATCTTACAAGAGATTTTGCATTTCATGGTGACAACGAACAAACTCCACAGTAATTTGTATTCATGGTTATTGCTGATACATGTAAATGGCACATAATCATAGTGTTTATGTTCCATGGTGAGAAAATTAGGCCACATAACTAATTATGATTCCAACAATTCCACATTTTTTTTTTTCCAGAAATTTCTCATGTAAAAGTCAAGTATACATAAAATTTATAAATTAATCCCTTCTGTGGTGAAAATGAAAAAAATACACAAGGGTTTCTGTTAATTCTCAAAACTTATAAAACTGAACAAGAAAAAAGAATAGTTTGTATTATAGTATATCAATGAAAAGACAATCCATTCACATCAAGATTGCACTATCAGGAAAGTCAACCGACAAAACTACATTAGTCTGACATTCAGGCACCAAGAACTTGCATCAACAACTTGGCCTTGGACTTCAAGACATACAGTACCTTGTGTTTCATGGCATGATTACCATAGTAACTTGTGTTTCATGACGTGATTACAGCAGTAACTTGTGTTTCATGATGTAAAAATCACCATAGTAATTGGTGTTTCATGATTTAAGAATCAGTATAATAACTTGTGTTTCATGATGTGAAGATTACCACAGTAACCATGGTAACTTGTGTTTCATGATCTGAAGATTACCATAGTAACTGGTGTTTCATGATGTGATTACCACAGTAACTTGTGTGTCATGATGTAAAAATCACCATAGTAACTCATGTTTCATGATGTGAAGATTACCACAGTAAGTTGTGTTTCATGATCTGAAGATTACAAAGTAACTTGTGTTTCACGATGTAAAGATTACCATAGTAACTTGTGTTTCATGATAAGATTACCACAGTTACTTGTGTTTCATGATGTGAAGATTTACAATAGGATCTTGTGTTTCATTATGTGAAGATTACCATAGTAACTTGTGTTTCTTAAATTGATTACCATAGTAACTGGTGTTTCATGATTTGATTACAATAGTAACTTGTGTTTCATGATTTGATTACCATAGTAACTTGTGTTTCATGATTTGATTTCCATAGTAACTTGTGTTTAATGATGTGATGATTGCAACAGTAATTTGTTTTTCAACACCGATATAACTTTGACATTAAGTACATCCTGTGACCTTCAGGACATAGATCAGGGTAAAGGGACACCAGCAAATTGTTTATTACACATCACCTTGCAAGAGACCTATCCACTGCCAAATACCAAAAATCTTCCGCAAACGGTAAAAAAATTATAGCCCAAACACCAATTTGTTCCAAACAAAAAGACAGACTGATTACTTAAAGGGGTCTTCTAATGTTCTTGTTGGGACCCAAATCACTCTTTCACTTACATATAACTATATATAATAAGATGAACTCATTTAAACAATGCATTTTGATGAAATACCTTGTTTTACATTATTTGTATTCATATTATCAATTAATTGTTTTCTATAACACAAAAATGTTGTTGGTATCTGTAGTAGTTTCTGTATGACTTGTGGAATGGTAGTATGACTGGCCACTTTACACAACTAAATATTTTCATTCTTGACATATCTCTGGTTTAACTATTTTCTCTATAAAATCTTTTACATCTTGCATTTCCTGTAAAAAAGAAATTAACAAATAACTTTGCCTGGTCGCTGACAGACCATCACAGATGCATGCATATGAAAGGTAACACAATCCTACTATGTAAAGTGACTGAGATCAGAACTTGAATGCAACTTGAATGTAAGTCAATCATGTGGAAAATGTAGGTGAAAGTGACCTAATTTTGCCAGAATGCTGACCTTCCACCAAGGATGCATGCACATTCAAGGTTAAAGGATCCTACCATGTACAGAAGCTGAGATATGAACTCTGACCTTAAATTAAATTTAAAGCAATCAAGTGGAAAATATAGGTCAGAGAGACCCAATTTTCCTGGAAGCTATAAATCAACCCAAGATGCACCTGCATGCAAAGTTTGATGACCCTGCCCGTCATAATTCCCAAGATTTATACCCAAATGTCGACAGGGACATAGAAGCGGGCGAAGAAATGGACCCCGAGGGTACTCCAATAGTCCCCCCTCAACTTCACTGAGACGAACTAAAAATGGCGTAACTAATTTATTGTATGCAAAATTCAAAAATTGTTAGTGTTGGACATTTTTTGGAAATTTACCAAAGTTGGAACTGGAATAAAATTCCAAAAGCTTATTGCCCATCTATAGACTATATGCAACAATTCTATATTTTAATTAAATTTCCTTAATTAGAATTTTGTTAAAAATTATTGATATATGGACCTAAAGTGAAAATTTGAAAATACAGGTCAAGGTGACTAACTCTGGTATGGATGTTCATTATTACTTAGGATGTAACCATTTACTAATCATCATCTGTCTACAGCATGTAGGTGCTGGGATATGGTTCAAACAAACAAAAATGGATAAAAAAAGAAAATAAGTCCAACTTATGGCAAAATCTGGAAAATTTGAAATTATTTTTTTTCAACAACAGACTTGGGATTTCATAATGAAGTAAAACTGAATACTAAGTGAAAATTTCATTGATATGAAGTTCATAATAAGTTTAACATTTGGGTTAACCAAATGTTAACTATGAAGCCAACAATTTATATATGATCTCTATATCTCAAATTCGCAATATTCATTGCAGGCAAGACAAAAATATTTGTTTCATGGTTGCACAGTTTGTAATTTTATACCAGTTTGTATATTAAAACAGACGTTTCTCTTTACATTTTCAATATCCCTGTCCTATTTTGTAAATACATTCAAACTTTGAAGGCTTGAACAACCAAGGGACTGGTGAAAATAGTGGGGGTGTTCCAGCAATGGAGGTGGAACTATGTTTAAATTTGAACATAAGGTGCAGAAAGAAAGATTTGAGACATCCATTGTGTTAGAGTTACTGCAGATCAAGCAGCAAGCCACTCACTGTATTAGAACTTGGAAAACCAAATCCTACCACAAAAATATTTACAGCAATTCCTGAAATGTATATCCTACCAATTTCTATCTTACCTCATCACACGAACTATGCATCATACCATGATAACCTTTAAGTTCTGCTTTCTTCATTATTTGTTTTAATGTTGAATGTGTTAGTTCACCCCATTTATAGGGAACCATGGGATCATGGTGTCCATGACCCTGAAATACTGGAAGTTCACTGACATCTCCTACAATGGCCTAAAATTTAAAAAAAAAATCTTTTTACACAGTGACTAATAGAAGCTGATGGATGGCTTATGTGAAATTCCTAATTCAAACTATTATAAAATCACAACATTCGTCTTCTGTGTGTAGTAGAACTTCAATACCTAATATATATATATATATATATATATATATATACACCCTTTTTATTGAATTTTCAGTAGTCACTTGAATGTTCCCATAACTGAATTAGGTGCCTTCATTAATTTATTCACTTGAAAACAGATATAAAAATAGCAGCATTTCCGATTTTGAGTGAAAAAAATATAAATTAAATCCAAGATCATCTGTACACCACTAGTGGTCAGTATAGTTATACAATGTATCTACAAATTATCTTAGAATTAAAATGCCTTATAAAATCTGCTTTTATAAATCAGCAACAAATTGCATTTGTGGTCAGTTTTGTTAATCATTTACACCAAAATAAAACAAGTGTGGACACTTATAGATGTCTCATCCATCCTTGCTTGGCCACTAAATTGGTGGTAAAAAATTAAATGACCTATTACGAAAAACTCAAATGTTAAACAGTTTAAGGTCATATGATGTAAGTGTAACCATGGACCAAAAATAAACTAAAAGGGTTCTCAAGATAAACCTCATCATGTAACGTTTATGTGGTTACCTTCTCCATCAAACTTTGCAAGCATGTGTCTCGCTTTCCTGCAGGCAAGACAAAAACTGGCACTGGACCATAAGGTCAAGGTTAACACCATATGGCAGAGTCAAGTACTAACCAAGACCTCACTTTTTTACCATATAAAAATTGGAAGCAAAACTGGTGATTACTTACATTTGGGAACTTTTGATGAACTGGAAGCCATGAACTAAGGGCTATAACTCCTGCTAATGGTTTTCCTATTGTCAATGCTGTATATAACGATACTGCCCCTCCTTGAGAAAATCCTCCTATAAATATTTTGTTACTAGGGATACCTTTATCTTCTTCTGCTTTGATATATTGTTTTACTGAAATGATAAACTTAAGAGTAATAGACAACACATTTGATTCATCCAAGCCAGCATATTGTCTCTAATACACCAATGCTTGGTACTATAATATTAATATGAATTCATGCCTGGTTTTTTTTTGTAATAATTTATTCATACTATTTAAAAACTAGAGTAATGATTGTCGGAAACGACAGTGATCCCCGCAACGCTGTTTGACACAGAAAACAGCTATAGACCCTGGGTATAATTTTTCTTAACATTTTTTAAATTAAACTATTGACAGCCACTATTTTTACCATAAGGAATTAAAGAATATGTGGTTGTTAGGTAGAATTCCAAAAAATAAGTAGTCTTTGAAACTTTCAGGAATGCTACCAAACTTTGAATCATATATTCTGGGAATCAAATTGGTGATATGTTTCTTCTAATTCTAACAAATTTTTTAACTATGGTTTCAATGAAGAATTCCAAAAATTTGTGGTCTTTGACAATTTCAGGAAATTTACCAAATTTGGAATCAATTATTTTGGAAATCCAATTGGTGAAAATGATTTACCTTATCAAAACAAATGCTAAAAGTATGGTTGCTAGGAAGAATTCCAAAAAATTAGTGGTCTTTGAGACTTTCAGGTAATTTACCAAAATTGGAATCAAATATTTTTGAATTTCAATTGGTGAAAATGATTGCCCTAATGGAAACAAATCCTAACAGTATTGTTGCTAGGTAGAATTCCAAAAAATAAAGTGGTCTTTTACACTTTCAGGAAATTTACCAAAATTAAAATCAAATATTTTTGAAATCCAATTGGTGAAAATGATTAAACCTATCAAAACAAATGCTAAAAGTATGGTTGCTAGGTAGAATTCCAAAAAATAAGTGGTCTTTGAGACTTTCAGGATATTTACCAAAATTGGAATCACATTTTCGAATTCTAAGATTTCAGAATTTTTATTTTTTCCAAATACTAGCCAAAATATAAGATTATATGCCAAAATGTCCAAAAAATATCAGTCTTTGACATTTTCAGGAAATTTACCAAAGTTGGAACCGGAATTAAAATTCTGAAAGCTTATTGCACATCTACATACTATATGCAACAATTCTGCAACAAAATCAATTCCATAAATCCAAAAATGTAGGATGAGTTTGCGTCGCATGCCATATGTGTCACAATCCACATTTTGTGGTCTTTGTCAAATCGACATCTTGGGGCCTCTTGTTTGCATCAAGATAAATATCAAAAATCCAAAAGCTTATTGCGCATCTACAGACCATATGCAACAATTCTACAACAAAATTAAAACCCTAAATCCAAAAATGTAGGAGGAGTTCGCGTCGCATGCCACATGTGTCAAAATGGACATCTTGGGGCCTCTTGTTTGCACCAAGACCGATATAAAAAATATGAAAGCTTATTCCGCATCTGCAGCATATATGCAACAGTTCTATAACACAAGTGTGGACCCAAATTGATGTCTCGCCCATCCCTACTTGGTCGCAAAACAGATGTGAAAACTCTAACTGACTAATTCAGAAAACTTAACATGTTGGCTAGCAAATTGTTATATATAACCAAAAACCAAAATGCCAAATATCAGTGACCTACCACTGATATAGATACTGGGGAACCAAATATGTTCACTAGACTGTGAAAATGAGGTCAAGGGCTAAAGCCAAATAGCAGGATGTCATGTTCCATCTAAGACAAACCCACATACCAAATATTATTGACTATACATTAATAGATACTTGAAAACTCAACATGTTCACTGAACCGTGAAAATGAGGTCACAGACAAAAGCCATATAGCAGACTGTCATGTACTACCAAAGACCAACCTATATACCAAATATCATTTACCTATCACTCATAGTTACTGAGAAAATTACCTAATCACAAAATCCTAACATGCTCACTAGACTGTGAAATTGAGTTCAAGGACAAAAGCCATATAGCATATTGTCATGTATTACCTAAGACCAACCTACATACCATATATCATTGACCTAACACTTACAGTTACTGAGAAACTAAACTAAGCACAAAAACTTAACATGTTCATTGGACCGTGAAATTGAGGTCACAGACAAAAGCCATATGCCAGACTGATATGTACTACTCAAGACCAACCTACATACCAAATATTATTGACCTACCAGGTATAATTAATGAGAAATGGACTTATTGCAAAAATTTGGTTAAACGTGAACACGTTGAAAAAAAATCTATTCTTTCTTCAATGCTATCATGAAAATTGTCGATATTCGAATTAAACATTTTGAACAACATTTTCGCCATGACAACAAAAATAAACCAACCGTTTCTCGCATCCAAAAGAAATTTAAAGAATTTGACAAGGAATTCCTTTTTGTCCCAGCTGATAAGGCTGCTAATAACATCATTATAGTTTGTCGTAAACATTATATAGAAGTACTCCAAAAAGTAATTACCAGTTCAAATACTTTTCAATTAACCCAATTAATGGAAAATGAAATTACAAACATACGTTTTCTAACAGCTACATCTTTACAGGCTAAACCTGATAGTAAAACAGTTCCAACCATGTACTGGGTTCCTAAACTCCACAAAATGCCATATAAATCTAGATTCATTTTGTCATCTAGTCACTGTTCTACTACTAAAGTTTCTATTATACTCACTAATACTTTAACTGCTATTAGAAACCTGGTTATAAATTTCTGTAACAAAGTATGTGAAAACAGTGGTATCAATCATTTTTGGAGTGTAAAAAATTCATTGGAAGTTCTGGATAAATTGAATGCTTATGATGCCCCTTTCGAATCCCTTGAAAGTTTTGATTTCTCTACCCTCTATACTACCTTACCACATAATCTTATAAAGGAAAAGTTCAGATGTCTTATTCAATGGGCATTCAAACCAGAGGTTCCCTGGAGCCTATATTGCTCACCTGGCTTTCAGTTGCCACAATTTAGCTAACATTGTAAATTATACAGTTGAACTTCAGTCTCTCAAACTTTGGTAGAGCAAACACCACCATTAACTTGGACTCTATTTTAAGTCTGATCATGTTTTACTGTACTTCTTTGTTGGGCTTTTTTGACAAATTGTCTGGCTAAGGACCACTTTCAACACCAGTTTTGAAGTCGAGACATCATTTGGTAAATGGTAGTCAACAACTATTATATCTTTACGACATCAATATCTATTTGGAGACCAAATTTCAATGAAATCGGACAATGTTGAATTTTCCCACCTTTTTGGCGGCCATTTTGAAAATGGCAGTCAACAAACAATTTTCAACACCGGTTTTGCAGTAGTGACATCAATATCCACTTGGAAACCAAATTTCATTGAGATCAGACAATGTTGATTTGGCAGCCATTTTGAAAATGG
>MJUU01000015.1:36768-52412 GCA_002080025.1 Modiolus philippinarum | reverse complement strand
AATCGCTACTTGCGGTATAGGACATCATTATAAACTTGCATACAAAATTTCAAGTTGCAGTGATGAGTAGTTACCGAGAAAACACAAAATGATACCCCCCACTCCCCATGTAGAAGATCCCCAATATAATTTGTCACTAAAAATAGTTATAATTGCACAATTCCCGGTAAACAGGAAGTAGATAGTTGGCAATCCCAAAATCACTACTTGTAGTATAAGACATCATTCTAAACTTGCATACAAAATTTCAAGTTGCAGTGATAAGTAGTTACTGAGAAAACTGTTACGAAAATTTTCTACGATTGACAAAAGATCTCGAAAATTAACTAAGTTGGTTAACAGGAAGTAGATGTCAGGCAATCCTGAAATCGCTACTTGCGGTATGGGACATCATTTCAAGCTTGCATACAAAATTTCAAGTGAAAGTGATTAGTAGTTACTGAGAAAAATATTACTAAAAGTCTCTACAATTGACAAAAGATCTCATAAATTAACTAAGTCGGTAAACAGGAAGTGGATGTCCGGCAAACCTGAAATCGCTACTTGCGGTATGGGACATCATTTCAAGCGTGCATACAAAATTTTAAGTGACAGTTATTAGTAGTTACTGAGAAAAATGTTACGAAAAATTGTCACAGACAGACAGACGGACAGAGTGATTCCTATATACCCCCCTGAACTTCGTTCGTGGGGGGTATAATTAAGCTATTGCATAACTTCCATGAAATTCCAATCAGCGTTTTAGGAGGAGTAGTGGATACCAGGTGGTCATCATATGGCTGCTTGCATTGAGCTAAAGTGACAAAGTCCAAAACATGTCAAAAATCTGGATAAAAAGGAATCATTGGAAACAAAATGTATGGTGCACATCTACAATATGTAACTAGAGCATGTCGAAACTGGCGTTGTCGGAAGGGCCCCACAATTTCCATCCTGAAACTCTGGGCAAAAGTAAAAATCAGATGAGTGTGGATTCAAATTCTTTTTGACACACTAATGTGTTGATACAGTAATTTGCTGGATATAGTGATATCTTGAATTTTTACCAAACTATATCATTTCTTAGCTTCAGACTAAATATCAAGTCATTTAAAGTTCAAAATCAAAGTATCAGCAAAACAGAAAGTAATTCAGTTACAAACCTATAAGTCACTCAAACAATAAAAATCATCATTTCCAAGCTTCACACCAAATTTCAAACCATTCCCTATTGTAGAAGCCAAGAAATCTGTGACGAAAATTTCGTTGATAGCAAAAAAATCAAAGTATCGGCAAACAGGAAGTGGACGCCTGACAATGTTGAAAATTGCTTGCACAATACAACTCATTATTATCAAGCGTCAGACCAGATTTCAAATCATTCCCTATTGTAGAAGCAAAGAAATCTGTGACGAAAATTTTGTTCATAGAAAAAAATCAAAGTATCGGCAAACAGGAAGTGAATACCCGACAAACTTGAAAATTGCTTACACAATACAAGTCATCATTTCCAAGCAACAGGCCAAATTTCAAATCATTCCCTGTAGTATAAGCCAAGAAATCTGTGACCAAAAATTTGTTAAAAGTAAAAAAATCCAAGTATCGGCAAACAGGAAGTAGAAGTCCGACAAACATGAAAATAGCTTACACGATACACCTCATCATTTCCAAGCTTCAGACCAAATTTCAAATCATTCCCACTTATACAAGCCAAGAAATCTTTGACGAAAATTTTGTTCAGAGAAAAAAAATCAAAGTATCGGCAAACAGCAAGTGGATACCCGATAAACTTGAAAATTGCTTACACAATACAAGTCATCATTTCCAAGCTCAAGACCAAATTTCAAATAATTCCCTGTTGTAGAAGCCAAGAAATCTGTGACGAAAAATTTATTGAAGTAAAAAAATCAAAGTATCGGCAAACAGGAATAGAAGTCCGACAAACTTGAAAATTACTTACAAATACAACTCATCATTTCCAAGCTTCAGACCAAATTTCAAATCATTCCCACTTATACAAGCCAAGAAATCTTTGATGAAAAAAATTGTTGACGGATGGACAGACAGACAGACAGACGGACAGACAGACGGACAGACAGTGAAAACTATAGGGCACCCGCATCTCGATGCGGGACCCTAATTAAGCTCCAGCAATAAGTTTCATGAAATTCCAATCAGTGGTTTAGGAGGAGTAGTGGATACCAGCTTTTGGGTACAGAAAGACGGACAGACGGAAGGACGGACGGAAGGACGGACGGACACCATGAACACTATATACCTCCCGCAAAGCGGGGGGTATAATTAAAGACAATCCAATTTCCATCAACCTGCCATAAAGAAAACTGTTGATTACATTATCCAGCAGTATTGATACAATGTACTGGTGTCCTGGTAACCAAACATACCAATTAGTGTGCATACCCCAAAATATGTTGGCTAAATTTGAAAATAGAATTATTTGTCCGAATGTGTCTCCTCTTTAAACCAAATGTTTAGTCTACCTGTTAACCTCTATGTGTAAGGGCATGTAAAATGAAACACAAATAATTTTCTCAGTCTAAGCCACATATAATATTTTGCTTTGCAAGTTTCATCTAAATCTAAATAATTGAGATGGTGGACTAATGGATCATACAGTTTGTAAATTTGTAATGTTCAAAGGGCAATAACTTGCATAAAAGTCATGACCCTCATTGTGTTGGCTGCAGACTTTGTAGGGTTGACACCCATAAAGGGATCACTATCTGTCCATCTGTATATGGCCCTGTTTAAGAATTATCCAAATCCCATTCTTAACCACTCACTACATTTTTAACAAAACTTGAAGGAATGCAGGATAGACACCTAGGGATCACTATATATCAACTTTTGTCTGTCTCTCTGTATGTATGGCATCAAAACTTTAAGCATCATGTTCATATTATCCTAAAAACAACTTGGTACTTTTCAACAAAACTTACAGGAATGCTTCATTATATATTCATATTGTACAATGCATTTTGTTGTTCATTATTTTTATTCTTTCCAGATTTTTAGACAATGATTGAACTTTTTCTAGGCCTTAAGATCTGCAAATCCTCCTAAACCCATTAGTACTTTTCAACCAAATTTGTAGAAATGCTTCAGTATATTTCAGACAAATCTAGAAGTCCAGAAGCCTTGCAGGAAATTCGGTCTGGCAAATAAGTAGAAGCAGTCAGATAAATTTACAGGACCTACAGTAACATAACATATAGGAGATGTCAATTTTTCACCTGACATTCAGTCCTGCTGGCTATAATATTTTGCCAGACCGACTAAGTTTTACCTAATATGTCCTTCAGGCAGGCAGTTTTCAATATGTCTGATATTTGTAGATGTGCACCATGTATTTAATTTTCCTTTTCTATCTTTTTTTTCACTCTTTTCAATCTGTCATTGGACTTTATCATTTTACAGTAACTTGGTATATTGTTTTATTTAGCTTCTGAAGAGTCTAAGGATTCTTCTCCACAACTCCTCTGAAATCCCTGGATACTTTTCAACCAAACTTGCAGGAATGCTCAGTAGATACCGGTATTGCTGATGTTCACCATGCATTATTCACTTTGTTATATTTCTTTCTTTTTTTTTAGATTACCAAGTTTAATATCATTCGACTTGACATTTTAATTTCTCAGAGTCTTAGGGTTTATCCACAACTCCTCCTTAAAAGGCCTTAAACTTTTCAACCCAACTGGCAGCTGCTTCAGTATATATTGTAGACATGCACCATGTATTTTGTTATTGTTATTTTTCTCCATGTACATGCTATTATTTGACTTTGTCATACTATAACATTATGATTCACACAGGAATTCTTCAAAATATATAGCGTATATTTAGGTGACACATGTTCTTTGGAACACCCATGCATTTTTATTTTATTGAACTTTATTTCACAACTTTTTTTTGCAGTTTGATGTATTTTTACCATCACTATGATTTTTTTTATTTTTTAATCTTATTTTATACAGTATAAGTAGGGTTTATAAATTAACTGATCAATACAAGCTTTTTCCAGTTAACAAAAAACATCAATAGCCAATCATAATTACGTAAGATGTTCTTTTCTGCAAATAGGATTAACAGTGTTCAAAACATGGGTGTTATCCATGTGTGTCATTAACCAATAGACTAAAGATACAGTATTAAAAAATTTGTAAAGGTTCAGCAGAACCTAGTGTCTCGCTTGCTCACTCATCTGTCGTTATAATTTGGGCTATATTAATATCTGGTTGCTAAGTAGAATTCCAAAAAACAACTAGTCTTTGCAAGTTTCAGGAAATTTACCAAAATTGGAATCAAAATTTTTGAAATCTAACCATTGAAAATAATTATTTTGATTCAAATTCATCCAAACTAGAGCTGTCGCCAAATAGCAACCAATTATGCCCCCGCTCACTGAATCCTGAATCAATGTGGCAAGTGCAAATTTAAGTGTGTGTGTGGACACTTTGAATTTTCCCACTTTTTCCAGTTTCCATGGCAACAACAGCCATTTTGAAAATTCTGAGAACAAAAATCATTTCTATGGGTGCTAGGCTACCTTCCTGTAAAGTTTCATCCAATTTGCGGCACTTTGAATTTTCCTCCCCTTAGCCTGGTCAAACCTGTACCAACCTCGCGGTAGGGCCAGGTGGATAAAAAAAGTAATTGCTCTATGAAAATGCGGAATCATGGGAACGATTGACGCGGAATGCTTTTTGAAAACAAATAACACACATACTGTTTTCGCAAAATGCAACAAAGTGCATTATATTTGTGCTTAAAATAACTAAATTTTATTTTTACCATAAGTTTCGATGGTATCTATCTTTCAACAGACTACACGTGCGAAAATGGAAGTATTGATTCAGGGCAGATTAGCCATGAATAATTTGTACTCCACCTGGCCCTTTCACGAGTCAGCATCAGGCTTGGGGTAATCGTAATCTTTAATCGTAATCAGCTGTAATCGATTACATATTCTTCAGTATTCATGTGTAATCTGTAATCAAGCTCTTTTTAGATTACTTGTAATTGTAATGTAATCAATTACAGCTTAAAAATATGAGTAATCATGATTACATTTTGATTACTTTATGATTACTCAGTCAGTGATTGTAACTTATAACAAATATACAAGATGTATATGCCATGTCATACATGTATATATTCATTTTTCCTATATTAAATGAAAGAAGTTTATTCTTCATGAGTCTAAAATTACAATAATTATTTCACTACATAAGTTCTTACCTAATTTAGAATATATAGATATTAATAAGAACTTCATATGACAATCAATCAGAATTCAACTTTTTCCAATTGAAATAGTTCCATCCTTCTTGAAATTTTAATCATTTTAAGTTTGAAAGGGAAGAAACTGGTATTAGGCCTGAGATGCACATAATTATAATATTTACTTTAAAATATTTAATTTGTTGTCTTTAACAGAAATAACATTTACTTGTTTTGTACATAATTATAATATTTACTTTCAAATATTTAATTTGTTGTCTTTAACAGAAATATAACATTCACTTGTTTTCCTTCAATAACTGTTTATCTCTTTTAATAAATTGAATTAAAGATCATGTACATATCTCTGGGTCATAAAAATGACAAGCTAATAATTGTAATAAAAACATGTAGATGTCAACTAAATAAACAAAAAATAAGTTGTAAATACTAATTAGTGTAAAATACTGGATATACAATTGCCAGATTTTAACAATAATTTCAAAACAATTTTTAATCAAGTTTCTATTTGTTAATAGAGAAACATTGAGTTATATATCATTTGGCAGTCGGAAAAAACACAGCTATAGACTGAATCTTTTATGAAAATACTGTTGTATCAACCATGAAAAAAACATCAATTCACCAAAATTAACATATTATGACCACAGTGATATTATTGTATAAACTCTCCACTATTTTCAACACATTTATCTGACATTAGTTGTAGAATTAAACTCAAAATTTAAGCGCTTAGCATGAAGCATTTGCAATTGAATAATTTTGATCTAATTTTCAAAGGTTGAATAAAAAATTCAGTTAAGCTTGTGGCAGCAACCTTTGCATGGAAAACGTAAATGTACCGGTATGTTTAAGCAATGATCTGTTTCAACAGACACTGGTATCTTTCAAAGGCACATGTATTTATAAGTAATCACTTGTAATCATGATTACAGCTGAGAAAAGTAATGTATTGTAATCAATTACAAATGAAAAATGCTGTAATTGTAATGTAATTGATTACATTTTCAAAGCAAAGTAATTGTAATGTATTCAATTACATTTAAAAGTAATCGACCCCATCCCTGGTCAGCATGGGTCAGGATCCCAGGCTATTCTGCCCTTTTCCAGTTTCCATGGCAACGGCAGCCATTTTGATCATTCTGTGACCCAAAATCACTTGTATGGATGCTAGACAACGTTCCTGTAAAATTTCATCCAATTTGAGGCACTTTGAATTTTCCTGCGTTTTTCAGTCTCCATGGTAACCATGGCAATTTTGAATATTCCAAAGATGTGTGTGTGTACATCTACTTTTTGTTAGTTAGATTCCTTTCATGTATATATATATAGTTGGAATTTGCTTGCAAAGTGTCAGAAAAACATAAAAAATTGTGTTTTTAATTCGTAAGGACGGACAGACAAGGGTAAAACAATATGCACAGATAGAGGGGTCTAGGCTCAACTGACTTTGAAATTTTGCAGCCACTCGATGTTTGACATATATAATCTGCATGTCAAACATCCAGTGGCTGCAAATTTTCAAAGTCAGTGGAGCATGACTGTGGGGTCATAAACATAAAATGCCACTGAAACTGATCTCAATCACAATAATGCAAATGCATATCAAATATCAATGGGCTACTATGAGTGGTCAATGTTAAACGGACCCAAGAAAAAACTTGAACATTGATAAAAAGCGCAAAATTTCGAAGTCAGTGGAGCATGACTGCGTCACTGCGGGGACATAGACATAAATCACCACTGAAACTGATCTGAACTGATATTAATGCAATTGCATACCAAATATCAATGGGCAACTATGAGTGGTTGATGCTAAAGAGACACAAGAAAAAACTTAAGCATTTGAAAAACAGTGCAAAAGTCAGCGAAGCACGACTGCGGCAGCATAGACATAAATAAAAACGTCACTGAAACTGATCTGTACTGATGCTAATGCAACTTCATACCAAATATCAATAGGCTACCACAGGTGGTTGATATTTAACAGACCCAAGAAAAAACTTACACAATTGTGGCCGCCGCCGCCCCCGCCATAATCACCATACCAAAGTCTCGCTTTTTTTAACTATTCTTGAAGGCTCGACAAAAAAATCTAAGTCCTACTAATCGCAAAATACAGAAAACTTGGATTTTTTTTTAAAATATTGCCATGGATACAATCTTTTGACCATAATTAGCTGTTGACCAATTTTTAAGCGATTCTATATACATTCATTGTATTTAAGAACCCTTGGTCCTAGGGTTAACCTGATTGTTGACAATGTCGACAACAGAATTAGGATTGCTATGTCTCGCGAGACAAAAAATTACACAATAACTTACGCTGTTGGACATACACAACTAACATTACTAAACTTTAATGCTCTAAAATTCTCTGCCCAGCCATGACTGAAAACAAAAGAAAAGTATTAAATAGTAACAGAGGTTATACAAGTCATTCTCTCATTGACATTTAATCTCTTTTTACTTATTTTGCAAAAGTCAATAAAGAGGCAGTATTTTTACTGAACAGAGACACATAGAGTATCCCAATCAAATACAACAGAGCAGTGTTGTTCACTTGGAGTTGGTTCATACTTTGTCTTTTGATGTTATGATCCAATTACATCTGCGTGGGCATTGGATCAAACATCAATGAACCAGAGGATCACCTACGCCTGTATTGCTCATCTTGACACCATCAGCCTATTGGGCAAAATTCTAAAAGGGGAGAACACATGGATTAGTATGGTCAAGAATTTTATATTTGACTAAGCTGCAAAATTTTGGTGAACAAATGGCATCAACTCCTATATGACTTTTTGGATTTGCCTCAAAATTGCAAGGCTAGACAGATCTTGACATAGCAAATGTTTTATCATTTCACACTTAACTGCTATCTTTTATAGTTTTGGAAATGAAAGACAAAAAATAACAAATGTGGACCCAAATAAATGTCTCGCACGTCCCTACTTGGTCAAAAAATTGATGCCAAAACTCAAACTGCCTAAATCAGAAAACTTAACATGTTCGCTAGACTGTGAAATTAGATTAAGTGACAAAAGCAATACAGCAGACTGTCATGTATCACCCAAAACAAAATGCTAAATATCAATGACCTACCACAGCTAGATACTGAAAAACCAAACAAAATATAACTAGACCGTGAAAATGAGGTCAAGGGCAAAAACCAAATAGCAGGCTGTCATCTTCCATCTAAGACAAACCCAAATACCAAATATTATTGACCCTACATTAATACACACTAGGAAACTTAACATGATCACTGGACTGTGAAATTGACAGACAAAAGCCATATCCAGACTTTCATATACTACCCGAGACCAACATATATACAAAATATCATTGACCTACCACTTATAGTTACTGAGAAAATGACAAAAGTGCATAAACTTAACATGTTCATTGGACCGTGAAATTGAGGTCACAGACAAAAGCCATATGACAGACTGTCATGTACTACCTAAGACCAACCTACATACCATATATCATTGACCTACCACTTATAGTTACTGAGAAACTAAATTAAGCACATAAACTTAACATGTTCATTGGACCATGAAATTGAGGTCAAACACAAAAGCCATATAGCAGACTGTCATGTACTTTTCAAGACCAACCTATATACCAAATATCATTGACCTACCACTTATAGTTACTGAGAAAATGACCTAATCACAAAAACTTATGCTCAATAGACTGTGAAATTGAGGTCAGGGACAAAAGCCATATGACAGACTGTCATGTACTACCTAAGACCAACCTACATACCAAATATCATTGACCTACCACTTATAGTTACTGAGAAAGTGACCTAATCACAAAAACTTAACATGAAAGTTTACGCCACCGCTGCCGCCGCCGTTGCCGTCATACTTTGTACACATGTCTCACTTTCCGCGCCTTTCATCGCTGACGAGACAATAAATTTTCGATAAATAAAGGGCAATAACTCATACACAAGTCTCTGAATTTCTTTCAAAATTGCAGAGGTACATATGTAGGTAGATCTTGGAATTGCAAACAGTTTACACTTGATCTTTAACTTTTATAGTTTGGAATTACAAGACAAAAAAAATATTAAAATTTTGAAAATTTGGTGAAAAAGCGCAATAACTCCTACATATGGTTTTACAGAGTCCTTCAAAATTGCAGGTTTGGTAGATCTTGCCATTCTTAACAATCATACCCTTGTCATTTTTTTTCTGCAACAGTTTCTGAGTTATCGGCCAAAAACTGTAATTTACCCCAATGTTCTTTTTATTTTTTTGCAACAGTCAGCCATGCTGTTTGACTTGCGAAAAAATCCAACACAAGTTTTAGAGACCATACCCTGCTGATAATTTAGGCCAACCTTGGTTTCATTTGGCCCACTGGTTTCAGAGCAGTTTTTTATACATCTGCAAAAATTTTGCGGTTATATTATGCCTGTATGGCTCGGTCGTCGCAATCAACATCCGTGGACAGCATAACTTTGGTTCCAGTTGAAGGATCATCTTCAATTTTTAGTATGAAGTATCTTGCCACAGGCTTTAATTTCAAGTTCCCAGCCCCTCCTCTTCCAGAAAAAGGGGCCCAAAAGGGGTTAAATTGAGTATTTTCGTGTCTATGGACAGCATAACTTCGGTTCAATGGGAAGGATCATTTTCAAATTTTAGTATGAGTTGTCTTGCCACAAGCTTAAAATGTTTGAATTTCAAGTTCCTGGCCCGGCCTGTTTAAGAAAAATGGGCCAAAAAGGGGTTAAATTTATGTATTTTCGTGTCTGTGGACAGCATAACTTTGGTTCTAGTGAATGGATTCTTATCCAATTTTGATATGATGTTTGATAGCACATTTCTGGATTATGAGAGGCCAAATGTGGCCAAAATTGCAAACATGCAGATTACCTAAAATTTTTATTTTTCATCAGATTTGGATGGAATTTTTTCTTTGAACCCCTTATTAAAAGCTTTCAGATATACGTCAATGGATTTGGCACATCTTTTGCTGTTTCAAAATATAAGGGGTCATAGGGGCCAAAATTGCAATTTTTTAAAAATATGTGAAATCTTTATATTTCTAATCAACAGATCTTGTGTAGCTCTTACTGTTTTTTTTATCAATAAGTAGGAAGGTCAGGCAAAACCATTTTTTTACTGATAACCATGCAATAATGGAGGTCTGTCTGATTTTATCCCCTCATTTTACAGGTTTCTATTGATGGAATAAATATAGCTCTACTCCTTTTATAATCCAAAATATGTGAAGTGTTGATAATCATCAAATTAAGGTGACCTGACTACTTATGTATGAGTTGAGAGTAATAATACATAAGGACCCATGGCCAAAATCCACGCCAAGTAGTCAAAATGGCACCAAATTTTTACCATACAAATGCAAAAGAACAAATGTTGCTGATGACAAACAACAACCAAACATACGTTTACAGATGTGATTGGCCTTGAAGTTTATTGTAATAACTAAGTCCTGATGAAATATTTAATAATTCGGGCAAAATTTCCAAAAAAGTGGGAAAAAATTAGGCAAAATTGGTGCCACTTTAAATTTCCCATTGAAATACATAGGAATTTTCAAGTTCAAATTATGCTGAAAGGACAAATGTTGCTGGATTGTAAAGGACTTGCTACTAGTGTCTTTCTATTGAGGAAAGGTCCATAAACATCAGGTTTACTAAGTTCTAATAAAAATCAAAAGCCTTAATTTACAATATACAATTATAAATTTCCAGAATTACATCATTTTGTCTTATGGCGGCCATTTTGTATAAATTTTAGGAGCCCATTTTTAAGATTTCAATCTGCCGTAACTTTTGAACACATGATCCGATTTTCAAAATTTCAGCACCATTTTGTTTGTTGTTAATCAGGCTGTCTTTCAGGTTAGCTTTTATTTTAAACAAAGAACACTTTGAAAAATGTATGACCTCCCTACAATAAGGGGTCAAAAGGGTTGATTTTTTCCTTTAATTTGTGTCCAGCTAATTACTATGTCAAGCTCCTTTTTATGTCCATCTAAAATGAATCATTTTAATAATCATTTTGTCAAGCTCTTTGTTGTGTCCAAATAAGCTTTAATCTACACTTGTTTGAATTTCAGTGCTGGACATGCTGCGGTCGTATCATGCTGAGCTCTGTGTAGCCCTTTATTGAAATTGTTGATGGACGGACGATGGAAGCATCATGATGGCAAATGCTCACATGGCTTTTTAGGCCAGGTGGGCTAAAAGCATGACCCAATGGCCATGTAACAACAATGCCATGCAATTTTTCATCTCTATGCCCAGTGTGTGAAGTAACCCCAATCTTCCATTCTACAGCTGATTAGGTTCCAGAAAAGACAAAATTGTAAACAACTGTTACCTTTGCTTGTCTGAAATGTATAAAGTGTAATTGTTATAAGGTGATCATGAGGATTCAAACAAGAGGCTCTCAAGAGCCTGTATTGCTCGACTGGGTCATGGCTAACAGAGAGATGAATGGTATTTCCAATAAGGTCCAGAGTTTAAGCTATGTTCACTTCTAGAAACAACCTTGGATTGGAATTTAAATTTTTTTTCCCAAATTTCAGTTTTCTTGTTTGGTGGCAACTGAAAGATCCATCATCCATTATAATCCGCATCAGACCCCCATCCAAAAAAAATTTGGGCACAGGATCACCTTATAATCTATATAATACATATTGCTGAAACTGTAAATAAAATATGTAGCGGTATACTTTTTTTTCTAAAATTTCAGTTTTCTTGTCTGGTTTCCATGGCAACTAAGAGCTCCTCCATCCATTACAACCTATATCAGACCACTATTCAAAAAAATTCGGGCAGGGCTTCCCCTTATATTTAAAGTAATATATATTGGGGAAATCAAAGCTTTCAGAGACCCTTTTAAAACCAGAGGCTCCCAGGAGCCTGTATCGCTCACCTGGCTTTCATTTGCCACAATCAAGGTAACATTGTAAGTAAAAATATACAGTTGATCTTCAGTTTCTCAAACTTTCGTAGCTCAAACACCTCCAATATCTTGAACTGTTTCTAAAGTCTGATCATGCTTTACTATATTTCTTTGTTGGGCTTTTTTTGACAAAAACGTTCTTACTAAGGACCACTTTCTACACCAGTTTTGAAGTCGAGATGTCATTTTGTAAATGGCAGTCAACAAACAATTTTCAACATCAGTTTTGAAGTCGCCACAGCATGGCAAACATTTCATCAATTTACACTTAACCTTCATCGTCTATAGTTTGGAAATAAAAGATGAAAAATACGAAAATTCTAAAAAATTGGTGAAAAAAGGGCATTAACTCTTACAAGGGTTTATGGATTTTCTTCAAAATTTCAGGGTGGGTAGATCTTGATAAGCTGAACGTTTTTGCAATTTACACTTGACCTCTATCTGTTACACTTTTTGAAATAAAAAATAAAAAATGCAAAAATTTTGAAAATTTAACGGAAAAAGGGCTATAACTCGGAGATGGGTTTTCAGATTTTCTTCAAAATTGCACAGTGGGTAGATCTCATCATGCTGATCATTTTTACCCTGTCAGATTTATGATATCTCTAACGCCTTTCGAGTTATTAGCCAAAAACTGCAATTTACCCCATGTTCTATTTTTAGCAATTGCAGCCATGTTTTTTGACCGGCCATCTAATCGAACATAACTTTGAGAAGCCATACCCTGGTGATGATTCCGGCAAAGTTTGGTTACATCTGGCCCAGCGGTTTCAGAGGAGAAGATTTTTTAAATTGTTGACAGACGGACGACGGACAACAGACGACGGACGCAAAGTGATGACAATAGCTCAAATGGCCCTTCGGACCAGGTGAGCTAAAAAAAAGAAAAGTGGTAAAGATTGTCCACATTAATTGTTGTAATCATAACATGTTTGAAAAGAAAATTAAGCTTATAACCTATCTTAGTTGATTCTATCCCTTTTTAAAATTTTTCAATATATCTATCTTTAAATCATAGACATTCCCTAAAAAGTGTGTAAATGTACATCATTAGAACTATTTGATATAAATATTCTAGTAATAAAAAGAATAATTCTGTATGAACAATAAAACTTTTGTAACTATTTTTGTTATTAAATCATTTTAGGCTTGAATGTGTTTCACATTTAACCCAAAGGTGTACCCTACTGGTCGCCACCTTGTACTGAAAGGACATAAGGACCTTTCTTGGACAGGAATATCTAACCACAATTGTGACAAAGTTTGGCTCTATAATTGCACTTGACTAGTAGTTTCTGAGCAGATCTTTGAATTTATTTTCCATAGTGTCCAATTTTAACTATATTCCCCACTGGCGGCCACCTTGGATAAGGTATGGACCTGTCGGATACCATTTTTGAAAGGGATCATCTAAGGACCATTGTGACTAAGTTTGGATCTAATTGGACTAGTAGTTTCTGAGAAGGAGATCTTTGAATGTGTTTTCCCATATATATAGGATCAAATGTTAAAACTATGTTCCCCGCTGGCGGCCAACTTGGATGAGATAAGGCCCTGTCGCATACCTTTTTGGGAGGGGACCACCTAACCACAATTGTGAATAAGTTAGGTTCTAATTGGACAGGTAGTTTCTGAGAAGAAGATATTTGAATGTGTTTTCCAATAGGGTCCAATGTTAAAACTATGTTCCCCGCTAACGGTCAATTTGGATGAGGTACAGACCTGCCAGATACCTTCTTTGGAATGGACCATCTAAGGACCATTGTGACTAAGTTTGGTTCTAATTGGACTGGTAGTTTCTGAGAAGATCTTTGAATATGTTTTCCCATAGGTTCCAATGTTAAAACTATGTTCCATGCTGGCTACCATCTTGGATGAGGTACAGACCTGTCAGATACCTTTTTGGGAAGGGACCATCTAAGGACCATTGTGACTAAGTTTGGTTCAAATTGGACTAGTACTAGTTTATGAAAAGAAGATCTTTGAATGTGTTTTCCATAGGGTCCAATGTTAAAACTATGTCCCCGGCTGGCGGCCATCTTGGATCAGTTACAGACCTGCCGGATACCTTTTTTTGGAAGGGACCATCTAAGGACCTTTGTGACTAAGTGTGGTTCTAATGGGACTTGAAGTTTCTGAGAAGATCTTTGAATGTGTTTTCCCATAGGGTCAAATGTTAAAACTATATTCCCCGCTGATGGCCATCTTGGATGAGGTACGGACCTGCCTGATACAATTTTTAAAGGGGACCACCCAAGGACTATTGTGACCAAATTTGGTTTCAATTGGAACAGTGGTTTCAATGGAGAAGATCTTTGAATAAAAAGTTTATGATGGATGCCAAGTGCTGGCAAAAGCTCACCCTGGCATAGCCAGGTGAGCTAAAAAGGAGCGTTTTAGCTTGGAATGTAAATGTTGATTTGAATTCAGTGAAAGTTTGGTCACATCCTTATGATGCAATAATTACAGTGGAACCTGTCTACATCCCAAAGGAGTACTTATATATGTACTTCACTAAAGGTAAGGGGAATGCGAAAAATCTGAAAAACTTCATTTTCTTGTAAAGGAATACACAGGTCAAAATCCAGAAATCCTACAAATTGCATTTACTCTTACCCATGAATATAATATAAATATTCGTTGATGAACAATATACATGAAATATATTCATACAATGTTCTTAGACTGAGAGTCTCTTATGTAGAAAAATCAATGGCTGATTGGTTAAAATTGGCATCAGGTGACTTGTTACCATCTTCCATTAAATAACAATATAAGAGACCTCCGACAGACTATCGTTAATCTTCCTCCACTTTGTAAAACATTATCACATTATGTTCATTAAATACCTAGATACCATTAAAGGGTTCTAATTGGGCTTATTTATAAATCTTCTTCCTCATACAGACATACATCTCTGATTTATTGTAATATGTAAGTCAATTCCATTAAAAGGAAACATTGTGAATAGCATTGTTATATATTCCAGTCTACAGTATTCATATGGATTCTTGTACTAATTTAATGATTTTTAACCATGTATATTTTATTGGTAACTGAGAACTTACCTGTCAGTTCAAAAGGGGGGAGTATGACCAGATCAGAAACAAAAAGAAACAATACTACACCACATAAGAATGGCACTGATACGACATAAATATACCAAAATGAAACAGATAACTTTTCTAATCATACTGATTACTGGTCTACAGCTCCTGACTTACCCAGTATCACCTAAGCCATGTAGAAATATCAACTGATCTACAGCTCCTGACTTACCCAGTATCACCTAAGCCATGCAGAAATATCAACTGGTCTACAGCTCCCGACTTACCCAGTATCACCTAAGCCATGCAGAAATATCAACTGATCTACAGCTCCTGACTTACCCAGTACCACCTAAGCCATGTAGAAATATCAACTGATCTACAGCTCCTGACTTACCCAGTA
>MJUU01000015.1:18552-36596 GCA_002080025.1 Modiolus philippinarum | reverse complement strand
ACAGCTCCTGACTTACCCATTATCACCTAAGCCATGTAGAAATATCAACTGATCTACAGCTCCCGACTTACCCAGTATCACCTAAGCCATGTAGAAATATCAACTGATCTACAGCTCCTGACTTACCCAGTATCACCTAAGCCATGTGGAAATATCAACTGATCTACAGCTCCTCACTTACCCAGTATCACCTAAGCCATGTAGAAATATCAACTGAAAAACTTACCCAGAATCACCTAAGCACTGTAGAAATATCAACTCAAAAACTTACCCAGTATCACCTAAGCCATGTAGAAAATATCAACTGATCTACAGCTCCAGACTTACCCAGTATCACCTAAGGCATGTAGAAATATCAACTGATCTACAGCTCCTGACTTACCCAGTATCACCTAAGCCATGTGGAAATATCAACTGATCTACAGCTCCTCACTTACCCAGTATCACCTAAGCCATGTAGAAATATCAACTGAAAAACTTACCCAGAATCACCTAAGCACTGTAGAAATATCAACTCAAAAACTTACCCAGTATCACCTAAGCCATGTAGAAAATATCAACTGATCTACAGCTCCAGACTTACCCAGTATCACCTAAGCCATGTAGAAATATCAACTGAAAAAGAAAAACAATAAATTATTGAATTTTAACAGACATAAAGATTTTATGGTGTTACGGATCTGAATACCAGTTTTTATAGCATCAAAACTGGAGAGAAAAATAAATCCTACAATCTGCAATTACTGTACAAATCCAGTATCATTTACATCTGTAGAGCCCAGTGCAACAAAAAAATACAGAGTAAAACTAGACATCAGTGAGATGGTATCCATCTCTGTGGGCCCCGCTCCAAGTTGACCTAGAGGTCAATGGTTAAGGGTCATAAACTATTGTACGTGACATGTCCCCTTGAGGTGATCTATCCACATGCCAAATATCAAAAGCCTATACCAAAAGAGAAAAAGTTATAGCCCAGACATGATTGTTTCGGACAGAAGGACGGACAGACTGATTACTATAGGGCGTCAGCCACTTATGTGTCGGGCCCTAAAACACTTCTGAAGTAATATCTCAACAGATAATGAGATTTGTAAACATCCAACAATATATGGCACAATCATACCAAGCATGCTGCTTATAGTAAAATTTCAGAGCTCGTGTGTGTGAGGAAACAAAATTGTGACAAATAGAATGATGGACACAGGTAAAAAGTATACTTACTCTATTTGGAGCTGAAATGTAACAACAATTCGACTCTTGTTTACTTTTTTAGGAGGAAACTCAATCATGATTTAACGCATCTAAATATAATTTTTTAAATGTAACCAATAACTTAAAGTCATTACTTCGGAAGTTTTACAGTGGACATCAAGATCTTGTGAATTTCTATGGGATATATATATATGTTTTCCAGATGACAACAGATCTTTCCGTTTACAACTGAAGTTTGTTTTTCCTCTACCCGATTTGACTGTACACACTGGAGTTGACATTTTCAACACGGCAGGTGTCTTATAATAAGCAGGAGATGCTTACTCTACCGGTGCACCTGATCTCACCAATGGTTTTTGTTGGATCCATGTCTTCATCTGAATATATATATATGGGTGTCTTGGTTTTTTTCTGTCCCATGCTCATATGGTGTCAGTGTTTCTCTGTGTTTCCCATGTTACCTTTGCCCTTGAATTGTACTTTTTGTCTCGCCTGCGACGAAAGTCGCTGAAAGCGAGACATAGGTGTTACTCTCCGGCTGCGGCGGCGGTGGCAGCGGCGTCGTAAACTTTCATAAAACCTTAATAACTTTTAATGTATATTACTTATATGCAACATCTTTTGTCCACAGGTAGCTGATGGTGTAAGCTTTCCAGCATCACATGTTTCAGATGACCTTGACCTTGTCTTCATGGTTCAATGACTTCATAAAAATTGCAACATAGTTTCACATTCAAGTTGATTTCTATGGATATGTAATACATAGATCCATTTTATTAAGTGTATTGATGCATCTTAGTAGGTGCATGCCAGTCTGCCGCTTGTCATTTGATCTCGACCTCATTTGCACGGTTCATTGACTTTGTAAATTTTGCGACATAGTTTTACATTCAAGTCAATTTCTGAGACACTGTAATATATAGACATACTATATTTTGTCTATTGTTACATCTAAGTGGGTGCCTGCCAGTCTGACACCTTTCATGTAGCCTTGACCTCAATTTCATGGTTCATTGACTTTGAACATTTCTTTACTTTAACAGTTATTTCTCTGTCGCTATGATACCTAGAGTCATCATATTTGGTCTATTGCTACATCTACGTGGATGCATGCCAGTCTGACACCTGTCATGCATGCAGCCTTGACCTCAATTTCATGGTTCATTTAATTTTGAAAATTTCTTTGCTTTAACACTTATTTCTCTGTAGCTATGATACCTAGAGTCATCATATTTAGTCTATTGCTGCATCTAGATGGATGCATGCTAGTCTGACACCTGTCATTTATCCTTGACCTCAATTTCATGGTTCATTGACTTTGATTATTTCTCTTTAACTAGAACACTTGCAGTCATCATATTTGGTCTACTGTTACATCAAGGTAGGCACATGCCAGTCTGACATCTGTCATGTAGCCTTGACCTCAATTTCACGGTTCATGGACTCTGAACATTTCTTTACTTCAACGATTATTTCTCTGTAGCTATGATACCTAGAATCATCATATTTGGTCTGTTGCTACATCTAGGTTGGTGCATGCCAGTCTGGCACATGTCAGGTAGCCCTGACCTCAATGTCATGGTTCATTAACTTTGATCATTTCTCTTTAACTAGAAAACTTACAGGCATCATATATGGTCTACTGTTACATCTAGGTGTGCACATGCCAGTCTGGCACCTGTCATGTAGCCATGACTAATTATTTTGGTAAAGATATGCATATACAGGCGAGACATTTCTGTGTCTACACTTGTTTTTACTGACGGTTCGGTTCTCACTTACTTTTTTTAAACCAAGAACTATGGCATGAGAACACAGAACAAATTAAACACACTGCCATGTTACAAAGGTCAGAGTTTAAAGTTGATTTCTAATGACATCAAATTCACAGTTTTCTTAAAATACTTATTTTCATCAATAAATTTCTCAAAAATATAACACTTAGCAAGATACTAGTAATAAAGATTCTGCAGCCAAAAATATGAAAACATCCAATTTAACCCCATTTTGGTCCCTTATTCTCAAATGGGTGGGGTCATGAACCCAAACTAGAGGCTCACATGGGCTTGTATCACTCACCTGCTGACTGGCTTTATTCATTGTCACAAAAAGACAACCCATTCATACTATAAATCAGTTCACCAGATGTTACAGTTTCAATCTTGGATGAGGTACAAACATAAAAATCACAAACTTTGAAAGGGACCAACCAAAGACAAATGTAACCAAGTTTGGCTCAGTAGGTTCAGAGGAGAAGACATTTGAATGCATTTCCCATAGGGTCCCTATGTTAAACTATGTTCCACGCTGGCTGCCATCTTGGATAAGTTACAAATGTAAAAATCACACTCTAAACAGGACCACCTAAGGACTTTTGTGACCAAGTTTGGTTCAATTTGGCTTGGTCGTTTCAGAGGAGAAGATTTTTGAATGCATTTCCCATAAGGTCCCTATGTTAAACTATGTTCCCTGCTGGCGGCCATCTTGAATGAGGTATGTACATAGAAATCACAAACTTTCAAGGCAGACCACCTTAAGATTATTGTGACCAAGTTTGGTTCAAATTGCATACCTGTCAACTCACCCGATTTCTGCGGGTCAGACCCGATATTTTCCTTTGTCACCCGATGAAATGCAGTAACCCGATCGGGTTGTCAAATAACCCAAAAATCGAAGTCGTCACCCATGTTCACCCGGATTTGATTTCCAGTAACGTTTTGTGTCTTAATGTTCGTATTTACATTTCCGGTTGTGTTTTTTTACTCTATCGGTTTGGAATACTGTCTCCTATTGTTATAATTAAGCCGTTATGGAGTTTGATGAGCTGTTTTTAAGATAATTTCACACACTGAGTGTACTGGGAATGTCTTCAACTCAATGGAAAAGACCAATTTCTGGACAAGCAATGTCGTCAACAACCACACAAAACGGAACAGCTTTACAAGTGTTCGCGGTGGAAATAAAAGTTTGATTGGGGCGTTTGGTAAAATCAAGCGACCTGGTGATTAGTAAATCAGACAGTCAACTTTACTGAAAGTTACAATGATCAACAACGATTTTAGGTCAGAATTAAAAACAATTTTAGGTCAGAATTAAAAATTGACACATTATGCCCAGTTTTGGTCCAAGTATCCTGATCCTGTAAAAATCTTAATCAGAAAAGGTGAAACAAATCCAAAGGTATTCAATAGACATGAAATTTAATTATCATGTCTGTTGTTTATAAGTAGGTAGTAAGTGATTATTATAGTATGTAAATAAATTGCTCAATAAGTAAATAATAATGTTGAAAAAAGTCTGTCCCACATTTATAATAGAATAATTGGGATGAAAAAAGTTTGTCACGCGTTATGACCAGATTTTTTACCATCCAATGCAGGTCATGACCAGATTTTGGGTCATTGGAGGTTGACAGGTATGAAATTGGCTCCGTAGTTTCAGAGAAGATCTTTGAATACATTTCCCATAGGGTTCTATGTTAAACTATATCCCATGCTAGCGACCATCTTGGATGTGGTATGAACATAAAATCAAACTTCAAAGGGGACCAGCCTAGGTCAATTGTATCCAAATTTGGTTCTAATTGGCTCAGTTAAGGTTCAGAGGAGAAAACATTTGAATGCATTTCCCATTGAGTCCAATGTTAAACTATGTTCCATGCTGGCGGCCATCTTGGATCAGGTAAAAACATAAAAATCACAAACTTAAAGGGGACCACCAAAGGACTATTGTTACCAAGTTTGGTTCAATTTGGCTTGGTAGTTTCAGAGGAGAAGATCTTTTAATGCATTACCCATAGGGTCCCTATGTTAAACTATGTTCCCCACTGGCAGCCATCTTGGATGAGGTACAACCACAAAAATCACAAACTTTAAAGGGGACCACCTGAGGACTATTGTGGCAAAATTTGGTCCCCATTGGCTCAGTGGTTTCAGAGGAGAAGATCTTTGAATGCATATCCCATAGGGTCCTATAATTAACTTTGTTCCCTAGTGGCAGCCATCTTGGATGAGATGCGAACCTGCTGGACATATGTGGAAATTGCAGTCCTTGAAAAGCTCAACACTTTTGCAATTCACAGTTAACCTCTATCTCAAACAGTTTTTGAAATAAAAGTGAAAATGTTAAAAAATCTTGAAAATTCGAAGAAATAGGGGCAATAACTCCTATGTGGGTCGTCAGATTTTCTTCAAAATTGCAGGACATGTACAAATGTAGATCTTACTATGCTGTCCATTTTTGTAATATAATCTCCACTTCTATCTTCTACCATTTTCAATATATAAGACTACAAGTAACAAAAAAACGAAAATTTTATGAAAAAGGGGCAATAACTCCAAGACGGGTAATCTGATATTCTCCAAAATTGCAGTCGGGTAGATCTCAACATGCTGATCATTTTACCCCCGTCAGATTTTTTATATCTGCAACATTTTCAAGCAATTTGCAAAAACGGCAATTTACCCCTATGTTCTATTTTTAGTAACAGCAGCCATGTTGTTTGGTCTACGGACATAAAAATTGTAAACTTGAAAGTGCATACCCTGGTGATGATTCAGGCCAAGTTTGGTTAGTATTGGCCCAGTGGTTTCAGAGGAGAAGATCTTTGAATAAAAGTTAACGGACGGACGGACGGACGACGGATGCCGAGTGATGGCAAAAGCTCACATACCCTTTGGCCAGGTGAGCTAAAAAGTAAAACTTCAGCTTACTTGTTATCATCCTGAAAAATCTTATAAAGGTAGTTGGGGTGTCGAAAAACTAAGCATCTATTTTGCGCATCTAAGCAAAAATTCAATAATTCAATAAGAATGTTGTCTAAATGATTTTGTATGTTTAAATATAAAAAAAAAGTATCAAGTTTGTCTGAATAATATTGTATATTTGAGAAAAATTATAAAAGTTTTATCAAAGGGAGATAATTCTATACTTAAATACTACAAAATATGTCAAATTTTCCCAGACTGGTAAAAAAAATGAGGCAGTTGATCCCTATTTTTTATTGAATTTGTCAACAAAATTTTATCAAAACACATTTATTATAATTTGAAAAAAAAATATAATTTTTTTTTTAATTTGGGTCTAAAAATCACCGTGTACAACTGTTACCGTGTGGGAGTAGCTCTACGACATGAGGGAGTAGATTTTTTCACAGGAGGGAGTAGAATCTCCTGTAAATTTTTTATAACATCAGAGAAGTAATTAGCTTCACAATTTTTTAATGAACACATTTCCTTATAAATCATATATGCCACGGAACCTCCAAGTTATTATGCTGGTTGGTTATTATGCCCTCCTGCGAAAAAATCTACCCCTCATACCGTTGAGCTACTCCCTCATGGTGAAATTACTTTAATTGAGTTGTCTTTCTTGAAAAACTAACACATTATATAACTTTTTCAAAAGGTCCATGACATATCTTTTTTAAGTTTTTGTATCAAAGTTATATATCAAATTAAAAAATATCCAAAGTTTGGAAAAAATGTATGTCTGCTTATAGAAAAAATATGACCTTGAATAGGTGTATTGGGCTATTTTCCTTCTATTTCTTTTGTAAATATTGTGCACAAAAACCAAATTTGGCCAATCTTTAGAACCCTGTATCTCTTTTGACATATCCGTGACGCCCAATTTTTTCTGCAAATTTTTATAGCATATTACTCTAAGTTTCATTGTACAAAGTTTTAAAAATATTCTATGTCAGGAACCAAAACTACCTTAACTGTATGTAAAATATAACTTATCATTAATCCCACAGTCCCTAGGACCTTATAATGCCTTGATAAGCAAAATGATTGATTGATTGGTGTTCAAATAGAAAAAAGAAGGGAAACGGGGAATGTGTCAAAGAGACAACGACCCAAAGGGGAGTAATAACAACTCAAAGCCACCATAAGATCTTCAATGAACGGTGGTGTTCAAAGCCAACTTGTGGCATGGACATTTAAAAGGATGTTGAATTGGGGAACAAAACAGTTGTATAAAATAGTCTAGCGAGGAAATTAAATTTTTGGGACTTACCCCTTTAAGGGTCCATTTACAATGTATCCCATGTAGGGTATATGCAACATGAAATACATTATCATACTCAAGATCAATATTTTCTCAGGAGCATATTGAAAGAACCCCATCAAAATCCTTTCAAATATATGAAAATACTCAATTTCCCCTTTTGAAGTCGCAGCAACCAAAAATAATACCAGCCTACCTTCAGAGCAGAGGGACATATATTCTGTTAAAATTTCATAAGGATGTATCAACTGGAACCAATGTTATTGATCAACAAGATGCTCTAAAATGCCACTATCGCTCACTTGGTCCATGGCTGACAAATAAGATCAATAATAAAGGGCCTCATTATAAAGAATGTTAATTAATAGACATTGATGTTGCTTCCAAGTTGAACTATATTTCCAGATATGGCAACCATTTTTTGATTGGATGTAGACTAATACTGGTCACTTTGTGAAAGGAACCAACTAAGGACTTTTCTGACCAAGTTTGGATCCAATTTGACTAGTAGTTTCAGAGTAGAAGATCTTTGAATGTGTTATTTTCCCATAGGATCCAATTCTAGGCGGCTATATTGGATGAGGCACAGACTTGCGGGACAAATTCTTTAATGGGGACAACCTAAGGACTATTGTGATCAAGTTTGGCTCCAAATTGTTTTGTTATTTCAGAGATGAAAATCTTTAAATATGTTATCCCACAGGGTTAATGTTAAACGAAGATCCCTGCTTGGGCCATTTTGGATGAGGTGTGGACTTGGCAAACATTTTTAATGGGGCCATCCGAGGACTTTTGTGACCACGTTTGGATCCAAAATTGTAGATGATCTTTATTTCACCTTACTTAACATCCATAAAAAGAAATGAAATACCGGTATTACATTTTTAAATTTTGAATTCATTTTGTGTTTGACCTGGACTTTTGAATCAATGAACCAATAAATCATTTCCTTGTATAGATGTAAATACAATGCCTTACATGTTTGATGACATTTGTATTAGATGATCAGTTTTTTTCTAAAAACTCAAAATCAATACATTACAGACATTTTAAACAGATTATCCATTTTTAACAAATATAGTAAAAGTTTATTACACAGATGAACAGAAGTTAATTTAAACACTGACAATTAACTACGATCTATCCAATTCTCCCTGACATGGAGGTGACATCTAATTGATGTAAAATTTCTGATAAATTAATAGTCACTTGATTAACATTGATTTTATACTACAGAACAGTTAACAAGATATCATGGTATAATTACTATAATAAGGATGGTTGTACAGCTAGGTCACAACATTATAAAATACCCTTTACAATTGTTTAATATTGTGGTTGTCAACAGGTTTATGAAGACCAAGTTTCAAACAGCTCTCTACAAATCATAACCTAAATACACTAATCTCACAGAAGACAATTCCCATGATGCTATACTATAAAATGACCTGATGCCATCAACATGGCCTGATAATCTGTTTTTCAGTTATGGTTTTAAAAAGTGAAAATTGAATTAGAATTCTCTACATAAGAGATCTGAGTCACAAAGGACTAGATATTGATTACCATCAGAACAAACAACATCTCTCCTTATTTCACTCAATATTGTTCTATCATTTCGTTAGAAATATTTTCCTGTGTTTGTACAATTTTATTTTCATTGAAATGTGAGTGTCTCCTTCTAAAATCATTAAAGATTGCTACAACTTAATACCAATATTTACTTTTATTGCTTTTACTGTGAAAGTACTTTTGTTCCAATTTTCGTGCATTCATGGTTCGCTAAAACCATAAAATTAAGTTCCCAAAAAAAGTGTTTTCAGAAAGTCTTAGCGCAAAGAATTTGGAACCATGAATATAAGTGCACACTAAAGCCATAATATAAAAATTCGTAAAGGTTAGATGGTGTCTTGCCTGCTCAGTAAAATTTCATTATAATACAGTTATGGCAGATGTCCCGGATGATTAACATATTTTATTTGCAATTCTTCAATGAACATACCAATATTCCTCTAGTAACACCTATAAAACTCCTTCTAAACTCCTGTCTTTTGTCTGCTAATCAATTACTCAACTTTCTATAGAATTCTATTGTATACCAATTTGTACTGCCTGAAGGGGTTTACCTTGATACTCCAGTGATGACAAATTGGTATACAATAGAATTCTATAGAAATAACAATTACAGTAATTAGCTGGACACAAACTAGGGAAAATGAAAATTGGCCCTTATGGCTCCTTATGGTTCCTCTCTGACCCCTTATAGCTGCTCGGAAATGGTATAAGAGCTACACCAAATCCATTGACATACTACCAAAAGCTTATATCAAGAGGAATCCAACGAAAAAATTCCATCGAAATCCATTTTAGGTGATATGGAAATTTGCAGTTTTGGACCCTTTGACCCCTTAAAGCTAAGAAATGGTAAGTGCTATGCAAAATCTGTTGACATAGCTGTCGCCGAATGGCAGCCAAATATACCCCTTGCTCATAGAACCCTGAATCAATATGGTAAGTGCAAATTTAGGTGGGTGTGGACACAATACAGGTGTGGACATAATACAGGTGTGCACACAATACAAGTATGGACACAACGATATAATCTTCAAGAAAGAACTTTTTGTAAGGGTGGCATTGAAAAATTGTTCAAGTCGCAAAAATCATTGTAAAAGGAATCAACGAAATTCCCAGTCAAATTATCTCCCCTTTCTGGATTCCTTTAAAATAATTATATTCCTTCATGCACAACTCCAAAGAGTGTCCTTTCTTTGTGTAAAGTTTCATCAAAATCCTTTAAGTGGTTTAAGAGGAGTTGCTCTTACGAGGTAACCCATACATAAGGAATCTTTGAGAAGTCAAAGTTAAACTGGTTTCTGACAATAATTATATTCCTTCATGCACATCTCCATATAGTGTCCTTCCTTTGTGTAAAGTTTAATCAAAATCCTTTCAATGGTTTAAGAGGAGTTGCGCTTACAAGGTAACTCTTACATGGAGAATCTACGAAAAGTCAAAGGTAAATTATCTCCCCTTCCTGGTTTCCAACAATAATTATATTCCTGCATCCACATCTCCATATAGTGTCCTTCCTTTGTGTAAAGTTTCATCAAAATCCTTTAGGTGGTTTAAGAGGAGTTGCGCTTACAAGGTAACACATACATAGGGAATTTACGAAAAGTCAAAGTCAAATTATCTCCTTTTCCTGGTTTCCAACAATAATTATATTCCTTCATGCACATCACCATATAGTGTCCTTCCTTTGTGTAAAGTTTAATCAAAATCTTTTCAGTGGTTTAAGAGGAGTTGCGCTTACAAGATAACTCATACATGGAGAATCTATTAAAAGTCAAAGTCAAATTATCTCCCTTTCCTGGTTTTCAACAATAACTATATTCCTTCATGCACAACTCCAAAGAGTGTCCTTCCTTTGTGTAAAGTTTCATCAAAATCCTTTAAGTGGTTTAAGAGGAGTTGCTCTTACGAGGTAACAAATACATAAGGAATCTATGAAAAGTCAAATTCAAATTACTGCCCCTTCCTGGTTTCTGACAATAATTAATTATATTACTGCATGCAAATCACCATATAGTGTCCTTCCTTTGTGTAAAGTTTCATCAAAATCCTTTGTGTGGTTTAAGAGGAGTTGCGCTTACAAGGTAACTCTTACATGGAGAATCTACGAAAAGTCAAACAAATTATCTCCCTTTCCTGGTTTCTGACAACAATTATATTCCTGCATGCACATCTCCATGTAGTGTCCTTCCTTTGTATTAAGTTTCATCAAAATCCTTTAAGTGGTTTAAGAGGAGTTGCGCTTACAAGGTAACCTATACATATGAAATTTAGGAAAAGTCAAAGTCAAATTATCTCCTTTTCCTGGTTTCCAACAATAACTATATTCCTTCATGCACATCTCCATATAGTGTCCTTCCTTTGTATAAAGTTTAATCAAAATCCTTTCAGTGGTTTAAGAGGAGTTGCGCTTACGAGATAACTCATACATGGAGAATCTATGAAAAGTCAAAGTCAAATTATCTCCCCTTTCTGGTTTCCGACAATAATATTCCTTCATGCACATCTTTGGCACGTGAAATTAATCAAAACTTAGGTAAACCGGGTTTATCGCAGAAAAACCCAGCTTACCGGGTCGGTAATTCTGGTCTAGCTTAGAAAACCCCCATTACCGACCGGTAATGGGGGTTTTCAACATTTAACCTCCGCTTCCAATGAGTTTTTATTGCTAAACCTACTTTACCGGTCGGTAAAGTGGGTTTTCCTGCACTAATTTAACCAAAACCTGGGAAAACCAGGTTTTTCGACCCGTAATCCTGGTTTACCTACAAACAATTTTTAACCCCCCTTACCAAACTGTAATGGAAGTTTCCAAAATTAAATTCATGTTAACCTCCACTTCCTATGAGTTTTTATTGCTAAACCTACTTTACTGGTCGGTAAAGTAGGCTTTAAAGTGTGACATTAACCAAAAGTAGGAAAACCAAGTTTATCGGTAGGTAATCATGGTAATCCTGGTTTACGGACCAAAACCCCAATTACCGTATAGCTTATATGATTGGCTAAAGAAGTTTGGATTTAACCAATCAAAAAAATAAATTTAGTATTGAAATCATTATTTGATTATTTTATTTCTTTTTTTGTATCATCTTGTCTATTTAATCATAAAACATGTAAAAAGAGTATTTTTGAGATTTAAATCTTGAAAAAATAAAAATAAATATTTTTCTGCATTATCTAAAAAAATATTGTATAATAATAAAGAATGCAATTTCAAATGTTAAATATCTGCTCATTTGATACACCTTTAATATTCAAAATGCATTCGATCAACTGTTTCTGATTCTTTCTTAATGATACAGAATTATATTTTTACTATTCAAAAGTTTATTTGGGGCAATAAAACTGCTGATTTGAAAGGACATTTCCTGTTAACAAGTCGGTAGAAATCTAATTAACCTGTGAGACATCACTTATTTTACAGGTACATGTATAAAGAGTAATGTCCTTAATAAATAGATGAATATTTAAGAAATTCTAACTAGACATCGGAGAGATGGCAGCCATCTCTGTGGGCCCCGCTGTATACAAGTGCAAATTTAAGACTTAAATTAAGTGTGTGTGGACAAAATACAGGTGTGGACACAGTACAAGTGTGGACACAACACAGGTATGGACACAATTCTATCATCAAGATATAAACAGAATGTAATATCCAAAAGCAATAATCTGACCTTGAAGACAAAGGTCGAGGTCATAGGACACCAGTCATGGTTCATGACACATCGTCTTCAAATAATCTATCTACATGCAAAATAAACAAGATGTGTTTGTGAAACACTACATATGCCCCCAGATTTAACAGTAAAATATATGAAAAAAAAACAATTTTACCCCTTTTAAACCTCTGTGACCTTGACCTTTGACCTATTTTTTTTTGCATATTTATGTTCATATTGACAAGACCTATACACTTGGCAAGTATTAAAAGTCTATCTTGCATGGTTCAAAAGTTGTTTATTACCATAAAAACACCCAATTCAACCCCTTTATCCTGAAACAGATGAAGCCCCTTTGGGCCTCTTGTTTATTGAAATGGTTTTAATTGCTAAAAGTATCCGTTTAAACATGCTATAAGAAACCTACAGAAAAATACTGCACCAAGATCTGACAAAAAATTTTAAAAAATCATTTTTCCCGTTTGTCCCCTTTTGGGCCTCTTGTTTCTCAAAAATGGTAAATGCTACCTCAAATTGGTCGACATACTGCAGTTGCGCAATTTTATTAGCAATAACATGAAACAAACCCTGTCTCAATCGGATAATTATAAATAATAAGGATTCTACAGTCAAATATGTGAAAACAGCCAATTTCATCCCCTTTTGACCTCTGTGACCTTGACCTTTGACCTGACCTAAATTTTTTTTTGCATATTTATGTTCCTCCTGACTAGACCTATACACCTGCCATGTATGAAAAGCCTACCTTATATAGTTCAAAAGTTATAGCCAAGGTTAAAGTTTCAGACAGACAAACAGACAAATGTCTGTAGACAAACAGACAGACAGACAGGACAAAAACAATATGCCCCCCGATCATCGATCTGGGGGCATAAAAAAGCCGATCTAAAAAGACATAACAGTTATAGCCCAGACACGACTTGTCATTAGAAAAGAAAAATCTGACCTTGAAGACAAAGGTCAAGGTCAAAGGTCACAACTCATGGCCCATGACAAATTGTCTTGAAGTGATCTACCTACATGCATAATATCAAAAGCCCATCTCTAAAGACAAAAAAAGATATAGCCTGCACACAACTTGTTATTAGAAAAGCAAACATCTGACCTTGAAGACAAAGGTCAAGGTCAAAGGTCACCATTCATTGTTCATGACACATCATCTTGAAGTGACCCATCTACATGCAAAATATCAAAAGCCTATCTCAAAAGACAAACAAGGAACATTGTCTTAAAATTTCATAAGGATTGATCAACTGGAACTTAAGTTATTGACCAAAAACAATAGTGTCTACAGACGACGACGCGGACGACGACCGCGACAGCGCCATACCATTATACGACCTCAAATTTTTTGCAGTCGTATAAAAAGATATAGCCCGGACACAACTTGTCACTAGAAAAGCAAAAATTTGACCTTGAAGACAAAGGTCAAGGTCAAAGGTCACCATTCATTGTTCATGACATATATCGTCTTGAAGTGATCTATCTACATGCAAAATATCAAAAGCCTATCTCAAAAGACAAAAGAGTTATAGCCCGGACATGACTTTATTACGGACGGATGGACGGACAGAGCGATTACTATAGGGCGTCCGCCACATAGTGGCGGGCCCTAATAATTGAAATTCATTTGAATTATAATAAAGGGCTACGCCGAGCACAGTATGATACGACCGCAGCATGTCGACCACTGAAATTTGAACAAAAGTAATTGAAAGTGAGTGTGGACATACTAAAGAGCTTGACACCTTTATTGCATGGACACAATAAGGAGATTGTATGGCAAGCGAAATTAACCTAAATGCTGAGAAACCCGGTTTTGGTTAGCAAAACCGGGTTTCGCTGTCTTTAAAGCTAGGTTTCCTGACTGGAAACCCAGGGTTTCCTGGACTAAACTCGACTTTAGTACTGCAAAGGTGAGTTTCCTCTTAGAAATACATATAATGCTCAGCATCCAATGGGTTTCTTAAGCTAAACCCAAGTTTCCTCAAGCAAATGTAGGTTTTCCTCACCGAAACCGGGTTTCGCTCTGAGAAACTAGCAAATGGTAGTTTTCCTGTTTAATTACATAGAAGGCTGAGGATTCTATGAATTTATGAAGCTAAACCCAAGTTTCCTCATGCAAAGATAGGTTTTAGACAGCGATTTTATTTTCTCATAGGAAATACATAATAGGCTGATCGCTTATTTGATTGGTCCATTTTCCGAACTCATTATGTAAGCGTTGTTTTCATTGGAAGGCATTATTTTGTCAATTATTTATTTATTTTGTTAATTTCTGCAGGGGAATGTATAATTTATATGTCTCGGCTTACTGTTCAATAGAAATAATAAAAATATACGAATTTGCGGAATTAAACATTTCTTTTCCCTGCATGTTTCGGCGTTTTGTCACACCGGTCAAAATATAGTATGTCAACACGATAAATCCGAAAATATCAACAGAAGTTAAAATAAAAGTAAATAAGAGACAACTTTGATTTTTCATGGCAGCAGGTGTGCATTTTGTGTTGCAATACAAGAGAAAAAGGTACAGTTGGACGGGGTAATGAATATCAAACGAAATTAGGAAGTGGGTTAATTTAGTCTTGGCAGAATATCTGGGACCAATGTAACATAAGTCCCAAGCAGAATGATTGCTTTTATCTTGAGTCCCGTCATTTGATAATGTAAAACTGCATCTTTAGCTGCAGCTTCAAAAAGAAAGAAAAGGTCTGTGTGTGTGTGTGTGTGTGTGTGTGTGTGTGTGTGTGTGTGTGGGGGGTCTTTGCGGTACACTCACTGTCACATCCATTGTATTGCAGATGGGTGATATCGCCAAACGTTGTATTTTCAACCCACTTCAGTATTCGACTTGAACGTGCTATTTCAACCTAAATTATGACGTAACAATCGACGCTTAGTAGGTTGAAAACTGGATAGATGAGGATAGTACTTACTATCAACGATACAACTTTATTAACTCACTTAAATTGTCCCGAAGTTAGTTTTTTCCTCAGTCATGTTACAGGATCTGCACTTAAGTACTCGGACCACTGGAATGTTGAATATGTAACGGTTTATATTATCCACTATGAAATTAGTTCCAAAGGAACAAATTTCATAGCTCGCCCGGTGAAATAATCTCCAGTTTGAAAGTATTTACTGCTCACCTGGTGAAATAATCTCCAGACGGAATAAATGGTACAGATATATCAATAACATTTGTTCCTTTGGATCTTATTTCATAGGATACTATTTTGGCTTACAAATACCCCTAACAATTCACCAGCACAGGCTTCCACCAAGTGACAATAAATAAATAAATACTGAATTTGCTGTATAAAAATCAGTTTTTGTAGATATGATGTTGATACAAGGGATACATAAGATTCATCTTATTTTTAAAAAATAATTAGATTTTTGCATTTAATGTTTTTGATACAATGCAGGTAGTCATGATGTATGCCAAGGTATATAAATTTTACAAAACATTCAACAAAATTAGCATTTTATGCAAAAATTCACATGATTTTCCTCTATATCATACACTGTCCATTGTATCTAAGAGTTTCTGTGTTTTATACAATGTTTGTAAGAAATTTGACATCCCATATGGGTGGGCTGAAGTTTGCGTCATAAGCTTTCGAAGGAGTTTTTTTTTTATAAAATGATATTCATATCCCATAAATTATAGCAAAAGGTTGGTTTTGACAGGTTAGATTTTAACTCTGCAGTTTAAACCTAATCTTATAAATTGACAAGACAATTCACATTTTTTTGAAAATTGTACTTTATCTAGTCTTTTTGAACAGGGACTATGCATTATCAATATTGTATACTGGACTAATGAATTTTACGTTTGAATATTTCTTATCAATTTCCATGAATCTTGGTCTACAAAGGGGTTACAAAGTCACATTGAAAGTCTACAATTGGGTTGCAAATTTATGTAAAAGTAGTCTATGATAGGGTCTGGGTTCAGGATCTGTATCCAAACCCCCGCCAAAAATTTTTCAAGTACCCTAACCCCTCCAGGAATGTGATATACATGTTAAATAAATTTTAGCAAAGATACGGTTTGAAAAGTGAGATTTTTGGTCAACAGTTAATTATCAAGCTTTAATAAATGACCAACATGACCGAGGCTAATCAATTTTTGGAAAATTTTACTTCATCACATCCAAGACTCTTATATAATGTGATGTACATGTATCAGGAATTTGAAAAAAAATAATACATTGCAGAATTTTGGCAAAAAATGACAAAAGTGGCAAAATGTTTTTGGAATGGAAAGGGACCGACCATTTAACTTGAAGGGGAGGGGCTATGGTTTTTTACTAAAAAAATATTTTAGAGCTGATTTTATGTAAAAAAAATATTTTGGCTGCCATTTAAAAAATGATGAAAAAAAATTTCTGAAGGAAGCTTTCTGCTGAAAAAAATAATGTTAATTTTGATATAAAATATTTTTGTTGATACACGTGCAAAAAATAAATAAATTTTCTGTCCAGAAAAAANCCCCCACCCCTTCAGGTTAAATGGTCGGTTCCTAAGTGCCCTAAGTGTTCCGATGATATGATTTTCACCATGTTAAGCTTGTATTCATATCATTATGACATCTACAGAGACATAAAGGTACAAATTCTATACCAAAACAATTTTTGTTTTAGAAAAAGAGGGTCCCGCACCCCCAACGTGATCCGCGAATGGACTCTTACCCTTTTTGGCGATGTCTCGACATCAGCTATCAATGTTCTTATACACACCGATAGAAAATTAAGCCATATATCCTTAAGGTCGTACAGTGGGTACCATGCACGGCCTACGAGAAAAACTAGGAACGAAAAATTAGAATTTGCCTTGCGCGATCCCCAGGTGCACGATACGTTATACCTTTTTCGGTTTGCAAGAAATACGACAAATATACAACGACCCACAACACGGCAAAATGTGAAATAAAAAAACGGTAAACTTTATTTATCTCTAGGAAATGTAATAATAAAATTTACGGGATTAATTTTTAAGCTTACTTAATATTTCAAAAATGAAAGTTGAGAAGGAAAATTATTCCAACCAATGAAAATAAAGCTTACTAATTCGGTAAGGATAATGGACCAATCAAATTCAGTAATCTGCCTATTATGTATTTCCTATGGGAAAATTATATCGTCGTCTAAAACCCACATTTGCAAGAGGAAACTGTGGTTTAGCTTTAGAAATTCATTATATCCTCAGCCTTCTATGTAATTATAAAGTAAAACTACCATTTGCAATACCAAAGTAAAGTTTAGTTGAGGAAACCCTAGGTTTCCAAAGCAAAACCAGGTTTCTGTAGAGCGAAACCAGGTTTCAGTGAGGAAAACCTACATTTGCTCAAGGAAACTTGGGTTTAGCTTCAGAAACCCATTGGATGCTGAGCATTGTATGTATTTCTAAGAGGAAACTCACATTTGCAGTACTAAAGTCGAATTCAGTCCAGGAAACCCTGGGTTTCCTGTCAGGAAACCCAGCTTTACAGACAGCAAAACCCGGTTTCGCTAACCAAAACCAGGTTTCTCTGCATTTTGGTTAATTTCGCTTGTCATA
>MJUU01000015.1:301-14677 GCA_002080025.1 Modiolus philippinarum | reverse complement strand
TTACCATTCAAAAGATATACCCAATGTTAAAGTTTTTTGTGGACAAACAGACAGACAGACCAAAAACTATATGCCCCCCGAATCTTCGATTCATGGGGGCATAAAAATCAGTTTTATTTATTTATATATATAAATAAACAATGATAGGACATGGAATTAATGTATAAGAGTGCATTTTCATATTAAAAAAGAAATTTTCCAAAATTAAAAAAAAAATACATGTACCACATACTTTTTTATAATTAAAATGCATTTTAATATTAAAAATGTATTTCCTAATTTGAAATACATTGTATTATTACTCAGTATCCATTTTTTTTTCAATAATATTTTTTTAATCTATATATTTTCTAATTTTGATAAATAAATAGACAAGATGATATAAAAAATTAAATAAAATAATCAAATAATGATTTCAATACTAAATCTGTTTTTTTTTTGATTGGTCACATCCAAAATTCTTTAGCCAATCATATAAGCTTTCCGGTAATTGAGGTTTTGATCGGTAAACAAGGATTACCTATCGATAAACCTAGTTTTCCTACTTTTGGTTAATTCAACTCTGTAAAACCCACTTTACCGACTGGTAAAGTAGGTTTAGCAATAAAAACTCATAGGAAGCGAAGGTTAACATGCATTTAATTTTGGAAACTTCCATTACAATTCGGTAATGAGGGTTGTTTGTAGGTACAACTGTAAACCAGGATTACCGGTTGATAAACCTGGTTTTCCTAGGTTTTGGTTAAATTAGCGCAGAAAAACCCACTTTACCAACTGGTAAAGTAGGTTTAGCAATAAAAACTCATTGGAAGCGGAGGTTAACATGTATTAAATGTTGAAAATCCCCATTACTGGTCGGTAATAGGGTTTATTACTGACCCGTTTTACCCCTAATAGCTCGGAAACAGTAAGAGCTACACCAAATCCTTTGACATACTACCAAAAGCTAATAATATCAAGAGGAATCCAGTGAAAAAAATCCCTTCAAAATCCGATGAAAAATAAAAATTTTAAGTAATCTGCAAATTTGCAATTTTGGCCCCATTCAGCCCCTCACAGCTAGGTAAGGAAACAAGTTACCAAAATTCTAATAGTAGAATGCTTCGTTAATTTTTCATAAGGAATCCATTGAAATAAACTGCATCGAAATTGGACAAAAAATCAATAAAATAATTTTTTTGACTTTGCCCCTTTTGAGTCCCATTTATCTCGAGAACGGTACATGCAAAGTGAAATCGTGATATCGTTTGATATACTACTTATTGGAAATTTCCTCAGGAGCACACTGAAAGAAACCCCATCAAAATCGGATTTATAATAAAGATTCTAAAGACAAACATGTGAAAACACCCAATTTCATCCCTTTTTGGCCCCCTTTTCTCAAACGGGTAGGGCCAAAAACTGAAAATTAAAACCTCAATTTACAAATGTGCCAAGAAACATCATACTAAAATTTGATAATGAGCTGTCCACTAGAACCAAAGTTATGCTGTCCACAGACACTGACAACGCAGACGCCACTGACGCCAAAGCCATACCATTATATGACCACAAAATTTTTGTGGTCTTATAAAAAATCAAAGTTATGGTAAAACAGGAAGTAGATGAATGACAGACCTGAAAAGGAGAGAAACTGTACAATTCATCATACTAAAGCTTCAAACCAAATATCTAATCATTACTACACACACAAGCTGTGAAATCCTCGACGAAAATTTTCAATATATGGCTATAATCGGAAAAATCAAAGGTTTTTATCAAACAGGAAGTAGATGAGTGACAGACTTGAAAAGGGGAGACATGGTACAACTCCTCATACCAAAGCTTCAGACCAAATATCAAATCATTACTACACACACAAGCTGAGAAATCCTTGACAAAAATTTTCAATATGTGGCTATAATGGGAAAAATCAAAATGTTCGTCAAACAGAAACAGATGAGTGATGGACATGAAAAGGGGGGACACAGTACAACTCATCAGACAAAAGCTTCAGACCAAATATCAAATCATTACTACATACACAAGCTGAGAAATCCTTGACAAAAATTTTCAATGGCTATAGTGGGAAAAATCAATGTTTTCGTCAAACAGGAAGTAGATGATTGACAGACCTGAAAAGGGAGACACAGTAAAACTCGTCATACCAAAGCTTCAGTCCAAATATCAAATCATTACTACATACGCAAGCTGAGAAATCCTTGACAAAAATTTTCAATCTACATGATATATGGCTATAATGTGTCAAAAATAAACATTTTGTCAAACAGAAAGTAGATGAGTGACAGACTTGAAAAGGGGAGACAGGGTACAACTCATTATACCAAAGCTTCAGACCAAATATCAAATAATTGCTACATACACAGGCTGAGAAATCCTTGACGAAAGATTTTCCGGACGGACAGACAGACAGACTGACAAGGGTAAAACAGTATACCCCTCTCCTTCGGAGCGGGGGTATAAAAAACAGTATACCCCTCTCCTTCGGAGCGGGGGTATAACAATTATTGCAATTTAAATCATTAAAATGTTACTTTGTTTCAAAATCCTTCAAAAACCATGGTTGCTACAATGTACAGTGGGTTGCTAAGAAGAATTCCAAAAAAAATGCTTGTCTTGGGTACATGTAGTTTCAGGAAATTTACCAATGCAGGGGTCCAACCTAATTGGTTGGAGTAGTCCCAATTTGGTTGGTTCTCTGTCCCGTTTCCCTACAGTATATTACATGTATAAACATACGAATAAAACCAAAAAGGTAAACTACTAACTCCATCACTGCAGTCTTGAAAGGGAAAAAGTGTTTAAATAAAATCCAATATTAAACTATGTTCAACTTTGCCAGCATCTGGAATGACATGCAGACCTACCAGATATCTTGAAGGGACTACCAAAAGGACTATAGTGACAGTTTTTTCCCTTGAACCAATGGGTTTAAAAAGAGATCTTTGAATGGAAGGTTTAAGTTGAATGGAAGATTTAAGTTGAATGGAAGATAGACACCATGTGATGGCAAAAGCTAAACTAGGTGAGCTAAATATCAATATCACAATCCATTCCATTATCTTACATATTTTTACCACAATCAAAATTATTACTTGTTTCATATTTCAGTTTTTGCCTACTTAAAATTACATGGCACCCTTGCTCAGAGGGAAATACAGCAAAAATAGAAAAAAATCCAAGAAGAGCAGTCTGCTTTATTTATAACGACAAAAATTCAAGTTACGAAAAATTATTAAAGAAATCTTTATTGCCATCCTTGTAAATCAGATGCTTGAGAACAAAAGCATTGGAAATGTTGAAAATTATGAAAAGTATAATGTATTGGTCCAGTTTTTTTTTTTGCTTTTTTTTACAAGATCTTATATCAAAGTATCAAAGAAACATAATATTTATAACTTCAGTTTTCTCTAATGATATGGCAAGTTTAAACCGGTTTTGACCTGTTAGATAAGTATTCTTTATTCAACGTATGTTGAATAAAGCCCCGTGCTATTTCCCGCCAAATCTATTTGGATGCAATTCTCGGTGTTTATCATTGATCATTAGAGAAAAAGATTACACCACTTTATCCCGTTTATTACATGTACCATATTTTATCCACTCTCGATAGTTAAATTTAAAAATTTTAAAATGCTCGGCAAGCCTCGCAATTAAAATTTTAAAATTTAACTATCTCTAGTGGATAAAATATGGTAATGAACGGGATCTTGTGGTGTAATCTATATATATTATACCAATACAACAGAAATACAAAACTATACCAAGAGTACAAACTACCTGGTAAGGTCTGATATCATTAAGATATTCAGTCCCAAAAATTTGGAATAGTCTCTCAGATAGATGAATTGACATGACTGAGGAATCAATCAAACCTCAACCAGTTTAAAACCTCACTAAGACATAGACAGATCCTTTCTGCTCATGTGTTATTTGTAAATCATATTTTTTTTGTATAATTGCAGCTCCCAGCTTATGCTTTTTCTGCTTATGTTTAGTGCTTTTCTTTGTGTTTTTATATGTGCTTATCTAATAGCTTATTTGTTTAATTGTACTGATTTAGTACTTGCCTTTCATTATTTTATGTAATAGTTGTGTATATGGTAGTGTCTTATTGTCTTAACATAACCTACAGTACAAACAGAGGCATTCAGTTGAAAATCACTCAAATCCGACGTCGGTGAATTGTGTGTGAAACGGGGTGAATGTCCGACAACAAACCCGACATTCACCAACATTCACAGATGTCCAAGAAACTGATAAACAGAGGATTAACTCACCTGCTGTTGTTAATTGTACTTGTCAACATTTATCTACTTGTGTAAACCAAGTAATTATCTCTAAGTGCAGTTAATTATTTTGGAAAAGCTTGCTTTTCATATATTTCAAATAGTCGGAAGATCGAGAGGATATTTTCAAAAAATATTAGAACTAAGATCTATGCGTATGGCAGAAAATAACTTATAATTGGTATGAACATCGTGACTGTCAGAAAAGATCATATTATATAAAATAATTTGTTACTTATTAAATAATTTGCACGAATATCAGCCTTAAAATTGCGTAATTTGGTTTTGTTAGGTCAAGGTTAATCTTAGTGAGTGACGACCTATAAATAGCAAGCTATTAATAACTTTGAATTAAAAAAAATCACACGAAAAATAGCTTCAGAGAAAATCAATATTCACATATCCTTGCAGGGAATATTTCAGTGAATATTCAGTTCCAAGAATGTACTTAACATTCCATGAAAGCATTTGTTATTTTTTACACGATGTCAAGCACAACAGACGGTGAACTTTTCTCATTTTTTTATGCTAACATCCTCATAAAAGTGTTTTATCCGATAGAAGTTTCCAATAGTATAAAAGTTCGTTTTTGCTGAGACAATTATTTAATTCTGAAATGCCTCTTCCGAATTTTGGAAGAGACCACGTCTTTGGCTCCTATTTTTATCACATACGTGCGAGCCTATTTTTAAGGGGAATCTGCTAAACTGTATTTTGATTGGTCATAAAAATAGAAATTCCATGCTTCAATTTTGTGCAACCCGAACATTCTAGCATGTCAGTATGAGAATCTACGGAGATTAGACGTGTTTTAACCCACTTTTCTCGGTCAAATGGAAATTGAGAAGATATTTTTACATAGGTATATGTTTCGTCGAAGCCATCCAATTGTCTTTTTTTATTCGTGGCATTGATTAATACGTTCGGAAATACGTTTTTGAAAGGGAAGTCACATGAATCAAACCCGGTTGTCATTGAGTTTATTTTTTCCTCTTGATATTAGCCTAAAACTTTTGAAGAGAGAATTAGGACACTAAAACTCCGACAATTCTGGTGGAAGTCCGACTTTCACCGGCATTTATCAGTTGACCCAACATCAAAGAAAATTACCGACGATTTTTTGGGTGAAATTATTCCGACAATTTTGCCGGACAAACACCGACAAAACCTGTGAATTCTCGGGTGACAAGGGTGAAAATTGTCGGACCAGAGTGATTTTTAACTGAATGCCTCTGTTTGTACTGTATGTTAAGTCTTGTTCTTGGCGCTTTTTACTGTATGAGGCCATTGTATGTGCTTAATTTAGTATTTGTGTGCCTTTTGTTCTCATTATTTTAAATATGCAAGGTTACATTATTGTACCATGTATAGTGACTGAAATCTTAGCTTGTCCTAAAACTTGAATGTAATTCACTCAAATGTTATAAATATACATGTAGGTCAAAGTGACCCAATTTGCCTGGATGCTGACCTAACATCAGAGATGCATGCATATAATACATGTAATATGTAAGATTACAAAATCCTACCATGTATATTGACTGAGATCCAAACTTAACTTGTCACAAAACTTGAATGTAAATTAATCAAGCGTAATAATCCAAGTCAACTTGCTCCCTTCCAGCTCAAAGTGACCTAATTTTGCCTGGATGCTGACCTTCACATATCTCAGATACATGAATATGCTATGTTTATATACATTATCCTACCATGTATAGTGACTGAAACATAAAGTTGACCATAAACTTGAATGTAAATCATTCAAGTGGACAATATACAATGTATACATGTCATGTAGGTCAAAGTGACCCAATTTTGCCTCGATGCTGACATAACATCAGAGATGTACATGTATACGTAATCCTAACATGTATATAGTGACTGAGATCTGAACTCGTCCATATCAATCAAGCATAAAATATACCAGTAGGTCAAAGTGNACTGGCTTCCGAAAGCACTCCTGCTTTATGTGCTATATCCAGGCTTTATTTTAATTTTTAAGCTATTTATGATAAAGATTTCATAGACAACAATTTTTGAAAGAATATTTTGAAAAAAGTTATAAATCTGAGACCTGACAAGTGACAATTATGCAACTAGACGACGCCGAGGGATTCTTGTTGTTGACAGTGAATATTTTATTTTAATTTCCATCTACGCAAATTTCCGCTTGAAAATATTTGAAAGAACAGTGGTTTGACTGAATATTCATGCTTATTTTCACGGCAACGCCAATGAGACAAACAAAAAATTTAGGCTTGCAAATATCGTAATTCTAAAATAACTTGACGATCTGCATGGGAACATTGGTTGTCAAAGAAAATTATATTTATGTAACTTCAACCTGTCAAACTTTCTGATTATGATAATTTTGGGGAAAATGGTCATTTGTTGACATTAAGCTCAATATTTTCAATTATATTTTTCACGACAACACAATGATTTCTAGATGATGACCCGCGATGATTCCACGTTCAACACGATGTCACGAGGGGTCCACACAGGTAAATATTTTGTCCACGTTCTCCATTAGGTTGTCCACGTTCAAGATCGCGGTGGAATTCCACGTTTGGCAAAATTTGTCCGTGATGACAACAAGGATTTTGCGTTTTCCATGTGAGCTGTACAGTAATTTTGCCTGAATGCTGACCTAACATCAGCGATGCATGCATATGCAAGGTTACATAATCCAACCATGTGTGATGGATGTGCTTTTAAAGTTTATTCTTAATTGTAAAATACAGCTATGATGTAAGGTCCTGGGACTCCTTTGACACATTTTTTAATATAAATACCTTGGTAATGATTCATATCCAAGTTAAAAATGGTAATAATCAGCCAAGCAGTTTCAGAGGAGAAGATTTTTTGGAAGATGGATAAATGGATGACAGACCGATGGATACCAAGTGGTGGCAATAGCTCACATGGCCTCTTAGACCAGGCCTCTTAGACCAGGTGAGCTAAAAAAAATTGGGCTAAGCAAAATGATTGGATTTTGGGCTTCAGATGCATTTACATTCTGATTATACCAGCTTAAAGTGTATTTTCTTGTTTATAGGCTAATACACAAATATTTTTGTCCATGAAGGATCTTTTGTACTTAGAGAAAACTGTCATAACGATTGATCTTCATTGCACCTTATCGGCATGTAAACATTTCATACAGATATACAGTGCATGGTATGTATGATTTTTAAGGTTCATGACTGTGCTTACTTTCTTGCTGAATTTTTAGGGCTATTGATAAGTGAATTTTCTAGTAATTGGTATGAGAAACTTGAGAATTTTTATTTGCAAAGTGTCAAACACAAACCTTTCATAAAGCAGGCATATGATTCATAATTATATCAACAAATCAGGTAAAAAAATCTTTTTAAGAGATCTTACCGATGCTGTGTGTTTCGCGGATGGAGGGATCTTAATCGGATTCATGTCTTTTGCAGAACTATTTCCCATGCACCAACAGACAAGAATACAAAATAAAAGTCCTGAGGTGGATTGAAAAATGATTGATTGGATAAATAAAGCTGCCAGTATCCTCTGTTTACACTCTGTAACTTCAGTTGGATGTTGAATATTGACAACCGTGCGCACTGTGGTTCAGTGCAATGTTCAATTTACAGATAGAAAGTGATGAAACGAAACAAATTAGTTAGAATGCGAGTGTGTGTGTGTGTAAAATGTGTTTTTGTGTGTGTCTTAAATTATGTCTGTTACATGTTTTAAGTCGATTTAAAAAGCTCCTTGGGGCTTATGTTGTACTGTTTTATCTTTTATCGACTTTAAATAAAGCTTTTTGACTTTGACTTTGGCTTTGAGTCGAGTACAAAAGCAACTGGAGCGGATGGTATTCCCGCCAAAATAATAAAATCAAGTAAGTCTGTAATATCACCTCAGTTGTCAACACTAATAAATATTACTGTTGACACAGGTGTATTTCCAGACAGACTTAAACAAGCACAAGTGACCCCATTATTTAAGAAAAATGACCCTTTATTAATATCAAATTACAGACCAGTCAGTGTCCTGCCCATTTTTTTCCAAATTATATGAAAAAGTTATTGAAATACAGCTATATGATTTTTTTGATTCCATTTTTAATCCTTACCTGTGTGCTTTTCGTCGCGGCCATGGATGTCAGACCACGTTACTCAGATTGTTAGAAGACTGGCGTGAAGCCCTAGATAAAAATTATTATGTTGCGGCAGTTCTTATGGATCTTTCAAAGGCTTTTGATTGTTTGCCTCGTGAAATTTTATTATATAAATTATCGGCTTACGGGGTTTCCCCACATTCTGTATCTTTATTAAAATCATATCTTTCTAACAGAAAACAACAAATAAAAGTAAATGTTCTGAGTGACTGGGCTGCCATCCAAAAGGGCGTACCTCAAGGTTCGATACTTGGTCCTCTCTTGTTTAACGTGTTTATAAACGACATTTTTTTTATTTTATTAAACGCAGTTCATTATATAATTATGCTGATGATAATACTTTATCATTCATAAGTCCGGATTTTGATATCCTAATTTCTACTTTGGAAGCCGAGTCTCAAGTGCTGATTGATTGGTTTAAAGAAAATAAAATGCAGGAAAATCCTGATAAATTCCAGGTATTGGCAGTAGGGAAAAAAACTTTTGAAAAAAATCCATCTATTGAAATTCAAAATAATATTCTATCATGTGAGGAAACTGTAAAATTACTGGGAATTGATATTGACTATCAGTTAAAATTTGATCAACATATAAGCAACTTGTGCCGAAAAGCCTCACAACAGCTGAACGTACTAAAAAGATTAGGTTCATATCTAACAAAGTTTAACAAATTAACTATTTTTCATACCTTCATTTTGAGTAATTTTAATTTCTGCCCTTTGGCATGGCATTTTTGTACTGAAAAAAATTCTAAAAAACTTGAAAAAATACAAGAGCGAGCTTTACGTTTTGTTTACGATGATTATTCATCCTCAGCAGAAATTCTGCTGCAAAATGCAAAGGTTCCAACCCTACAGGTAAGGCGTGTAAGGACAATGGCACTTGAGACTTACAAAATTTTTAATAAAACAGCTCCAGTTTGTTTACATAATTTATTGAATATTAAAAATTCTAAATATTCTTTTAGATATGGGCCTGAGTGTCGTTGCTATGCGTGTAGATAAAAATTTGTCTTGTGTTTTTTCCCAAATTGTGGAATTTTTTCTGACAGCCTTTAGTTTTAATTTTTTAGCATTATCAAATTTTGTAAATTATTTTTTAATGTGTTGTGTCTTTCTTTATTTTTATATCTTGTTAACTCTGGTAAATTTTATGCAAAATTTTTATCCTCATTAGGTAGGGTTAACTTTTTTAGTGCTTTGCCTCTTTTTTAAAATGCTTTTTGCTTTTTATGTTGCTAAATGTGCTTATGTTTTATTTTGTGCTTGAAGTTGCATGCTGCATGTTCTGTTGACTTGTTGATGTACTTGTTTTATATATTCGGTTAAAAGCTCTTAAGAGGTTATGTTTTATGTTATTTTACATGCCGAATTGAAATGAAGTTTTACTTACTTACTTACTTACTTACTTACAGTAACACCAAACAAACAAACAAACGTTTTATTGTCCCGTAACTTTTTTTCATTTTGTGAAATCAAAAACCCATTAACATGCTGTGAAAAAAATACTCCATATTTTATCCAGGAATTATCACGCGAATTAGTTTTTGAAAACTCGCATTGTTTTTTTTTATGTAAATTATACAAATCCTCAAAGTACCACTGAACTTCATAGGATATAGAATATTCAAATAAATCTAAACAGAAACATAGAATTATGTAATTATACTGTCTCTGATTTAAATAAATATTTATTTAGCTTTCAGTGTTAAATTAAAAGTATGTCAAGAATTCTATATAAATTTGATTATAAATTGATAGTTATTTTAACAAGTTATGAATTATTATTACTATAGTTTTCTTTCCAAATTAAAAAAAAACACTCTGTATTAGGGGCTTGTGACCCTTAATGTTAAAAATATTCTTGGATATGAATATTTTTAACATTAACTGCATTTAGTTTTTTTTTTATTATTATTATTGTTGTTTTTGTTTTTTTTTACAACTTTTTCACAAGTACTAACTAACTCTTTTTTTCATTTTTTTTAAATAAACATATTTTCTTTCTTTCTTTTTTTTGACAACATAGTCACTATTAACAATATTATTCACAATATTACCACAATGTTAAGGCTATTTTTTTACAATATACATATATTTTGAAAACAACTATATAACAATTTTAATCAAAATATACAATATGATGAAAATACTCTTTTTATGGCAAATTAAAATTGTACCTTATCAGAAAAATATTCCAATTTTGCATTTTTAAATTTTGTTAAATAAGCTTAAATAATTAAATCCTTAGCTTTATCTTTTGAAAAACCCATTTTCATATATTTAGCTTTCAATTTTTCAATTTTCCCTTTTTCTTTTCGAATTCTTATACCTTCGCAGCTTTTACAATATGTTTTGTAAACGTATGTATTCCATTCATATTTATTAAATTCTGATAAATAATATAGTTGGTTACATGAACTACACATTTTTAATACTTTATCTTTTCGCTGAAAAAGCAAAAATATATTTCAATTAATAATTTTCAAAAATGAATTTTGACCAAGTATCAGAATCTAATATTTAATTTTCAATATGTTTTAAAACATTACTATTTAATTTTAAATTTTTTAAAATCCAAAATTAAAATATTTAAATTATTTATTTATTTTGAACTACAAGTGTAATTTTAAATGCTTCCACCTGTTTTGTCTTTTTGTCTCATAGACTTAGAGCTCTGTTCAGTAATTTTGTTTTTATCACTCATTCTTATAGGTGCCATATAAAGGTATTCCTTTTCTTGATACAAGGTAAATCTCATATATCAACAGGTCCGGTTGAATAGCCCAAAGGCTATTAAACCGGATCCGGTCGAATAGCCTGTACGCTATTGAACCGGGTCCGGTTGAATAGCCACTGCCTAAAAAGTTTAACCGGTGATCCCATTATTTTTTTTTTTACATTTTCGAATGTAGCTTTAAGTACAGGTTCTTACTGTGATGGCCAATTGCCGGTTGCCAAATGTGAGGCTTGTTTAGGGTATATTGGGATGCAGGATATTTACCACTTTTGTTGATAGGGTACGGGATATTTGAGACAAAAAGTACTGGGATATGGGATATTTTGATTATGAAAAACGGGATATTTCAACAATAAATGGGATATCTTTAATTTTCAAAGGGATATTTTCGTCCAGTCTTACTGGGATATGGGATATTGGGACCCCCTAAACAAGCCTCAAATGTTGTAATTACGCTAAATCGTCAGATTATCAAGATAATTTTTTGCAATTATAGACCATAGTTCATGGACAGGGGACATCTATGATGGCTCAGTGAAAATTACAATTACATGTTACAATCTGTCATCGAACTACACAGGGAAAACCAAAAAAAAAAAGACAAAAAACGTTAAAAACTATAGGAACTCGGGACATTCTTACTTGGTACCGTCACCGTAAAGCAAAGGCCAGTGGTAGGGTTAAACCGTTTTATGGGTACCCAACCTCATGTCCGACTTAGTATCAGTTAACCCAGCGACATAAATATATGTATATATATATATGTCTCTGGTTAACTCATGTGTGCTTGGGCGCATAGCTACTTAGGGCTAGAGTAGGCACGTGCCTTTACAAAAATCTGGCAACTTTTTTTAACAATGACAGGGTTGATATTGCCATCACATTATCGATTCCGTATCTAATATTTCGCCAAAGGGTTTTGCAACGTTTCGACAATAGTCTATGAGGAAACCGAAGTACTGCCGACGGGCATTGATTGACAACAGATACTTATTACCTTACACATTGACGGACACAGTTCCCAAACAACCGACCAGAGCGCTTCAAACAACCTTTTTGACCTTCATGTATCTTAAGACATAATAAGAGCAATCAATTTTCCACCGCCCAACCTAACCAAAAACACATGTTGTTCTTATAAGTGAGACTCATTTCACAATCTACTATGATATAATGGGGGGTGGGGGGGCAAGGGTATTAACTGTTATTGTGTTATTGGGTAAAAATGATTCTCTGTTAGCTGTTATTGCAAAATATACTGTTGTGTTAGCTGTTATTGGGTAGTTCTGTGTTAGCTGTTATGGTGAATATTCAGTTCACTGTTAGCTGTTATTGAACAGTTCAGTTTGGTGTTATTTCAAAGAAATACCAAAAACAATTTCGCGCCTCGCTCCGCTCGGCGATTTTTCCTTTCACTTCTAACACGTCTAAGTTGGAATTCCCCTTTTCAAATCCCCCCTCACACATGGCGCCTGCTGCATTATTATATAACTGTTGCCTACAACTGTATAAGTTGTTAGACTACATTTTGACTATTTAGTCGATTTTGTAGTTCAACTTTTTATTTTCTGTGGGTAATTTGACCAGTTTTTTCTTTATAGTTCAATTTGAAATAAATTGATTGATTGATTAGTTAGAGTTTAACGTCCAGTGAGCAATATTTCAGCTATATCAGGACACAAGTTAATAAAAAAAATATAAGTAAGAGAAGAAACAGAAACAACGAGTTTCGATTGCCACTGGAAAAGGGGAGAAATGGGTAGGGACAAGAAAATTAGCCTTCTATACGAGTCCCAGAGACTCTGCTCTCTTTAGACAATATAGAAGAGGTCTTTATACTGCATAGAGCCTTGCATTTCTCCACACAGTTTGGCTACAATGGTTCGCGGTCAGGCTTTCTGTATTATGACATGACTGCCCGGCATAGACACCTGCATTCCCCTATCCACCAACTGGGGACGCGCCCGGCAGCTCTGTAGCAGCCGGAGCCCCTGAAAACCGATTCAGGTGCCGGGAATTTGAAATAAAATAAAATAAATTCCCATCACAACATTCATTTTATTTTCTTAGAATTTTATATACTTGTTGCCCTTTTTAATATCATATAATTTAACGGTGTTTTGGGACTTTTTTGCTCAAATTCCAAGTTACGATGAGCTTGATTAACCAGAATGTAGACAAAGAAGTTATACAGTTGTAGACAGTAGCTATATGATTAAAAAAAAAAACAGTCAAATACTGAACTATACAGAAATCAGAATAGACTATATTTGGCAAATTAGTCGAATGAATAATAATTCATCTCTACGAAAAGAACACTTATAAAAAGTGAAGTTGAACACCGATAGCTCAGTACATGATGAGAAAAGAAAATTTAATCTATGAAAATTCACACATACTGATTTTTGAATGTTGTCCGAATCTTCGATTCTTGACAACTGAAAAACATGATTGTTGATAAAACACAAGCAGTAAGACAATGTTATACATATTCAACTGCACATTTCATTCTTAGCATCACTAAGACAACACTTCTTGTGGCATTTGAGTTTGTCAGTTCTGAGATAGGACTCAATAATTTTATTCATGAAAATAATTAGACTTCACACGAGCTGTTACTAAAACAGGGGGTAGAACTGTAAAAGTGTCTGAAAACTCAACTAGCCTAATCCAAGACATTTTAAAAAAAGTTCAGGGCTATTGTATTTTTCGCCTTGTACAGTCATGACAGTGATAATGAGTAACAAAGTACTTTTTAGTCACCTACCGGCGATAGCTGAAGGGGACTTTAGGTTTGCGCTTTGTCCGTCCGTCCGTGTGTCAGTCCCGCATCAGTTTTCTGCATTTTTTTTCTACACCCGTGGAGATTTTGATCTGATATTTTGTATGTGAGTCTACCTTAGTGAATTACAGACCAAGTTTAAGTTTGGTTTTTGTCCACTGATTTTTGACAGAGTTATGGGCCTTGGACTTAGAAAATATAACTTACAATTTTTGCTAATAATGCATTGTCCTACCGGTAGGGGACTCGGTATTGCCTTGCAATTCGATCCACAGTTGATAATGAAGTCAATGAACATGAACAATAATGGCCTATGAATGTATATCTCCTCCACAAGAAAGTTTTATTGAATAAGATGACTGTTATCCAAGTTTTACATTTATATGTTAGCTGTTATTGACTTGATATACACT
>MJUU01000014.1:388327-399851 GCA_002080025.1 Modiolus philippinarum | reverse complement strand
GAGGGTTACTGATTTTATAAGAGAAGTAAGTACAGATGTAGGCCTTGGAATGCCACCATTCGTGGGCGACAAAACAATTACTGCTGAAAAATTTTAGTCCTTGAAGGAGTTTATCAGTCTTGCGGCTTATCACTGTACTGAAGATTCCCTCTAAACACAGGGTCTACTTTGGGACGTCACCAACCATTTTATGAAGTAACTGGTATAAGATTCCCTTCAGTGATATACATATAATTGATTGAATGCAATTGCTGTTTGAATTAAATAATTTCTGTTGCATAAGCAAATTAATTACTATATAGCAAATACAGGTGTATATATACAATGTATATCAAATGAAAGGTGATTATATAACAAAACACAAAATAGCAGCTCAGCAAAACGTAAGATGAATCCAGTCTAGGACTGGGTTGCACAAAAGTTAATAAACTATTAAATATTTAATAGTCTATTAATCTTTAACATTTCCAACTAATTTAATAGACTATTAACTTTTAATAGTCTATTAAGATTTAATTGACCTTTGTGCAACCTAGTCCAGTGGTTATTATTCATGAAAATAGCAAATTTGATAGTACAGTTACAACGCTGGTATGAATGTTTATACGGATTTTTCTGATAAAAAAAGATCTCAGAAGGACCCTTTTCTGAAATTTTGAAACGGGTATGAGTTTCGGTCAGTCACATTTATCAATAACGTACATGAAAACTACTAATTCATTTTTTTTTCACATCTTTTCATCTATTTGCACTGATGAGACATAAGTTGTCGAAATGCACATATCCCGATAATAAATTAACAGTAACTTTGGTATTTTATTATTTAGTCAGAAATAAAGTCTTAATATCTATCGAAACATATCTTCTATGTGTAATCAGGAAGGAGTCAATATTTCATATAACATCATATTGTATTTATAAAATAATGTAACTAGAATGTTGACTTTGATTCTGTCTTGAAAACCCATTTGTGTACGGCTGTCGAAGTTACCCATCTATTTACATGATTTTTCGGTGCTTATGTAAAAAATACTTGTCTGATTGGCTATGTTGTATTTGTATCTTTGTATTTCATTAGACATCCAGGAACATTATTCTCATTCCAGACTTGCTCCTATTTCAGGCTATAACAAAGAGATAACCTATTTCTTTATCGTGTATGGTGTCTAACCCCTGGAATAAGGTCAAAGTACTGCCGTTTATACAAATGTTCTGTTATGGAAAATGGCACAAAATATAAGTGACTTGTAAAATAAAACAAACTGAAATCATAGTAAAACAGCAGAAAGCCATTTCGGCGATTTATGTCTCTAACATACAGAATAATTCACATGAAATACGTCGAAGATTCTTACATATATTGAAGCCAACATAGAGGTTAAGGTTCCACTAGGAGTCAAAATTTAGGACACTTTGTACATAATCTTTTTAACCAGTAAGAAGATGTACAAGAGGAAATAATTATAGTATAACTAATTGACCGTCGTGAATATCAATAAAAATGTCACGAGTGCCGAACAACGCAGAGGGATTTAACGAGTTGCAGAACTTGTTCTGTAACGATTTAAATCCACTGCGTTGATTAAGACGAGTGACATTTTTATTAATATTCATGACGGCCGATTAGTTATGCTTTTTATTATGTAGATTTTCTACTCAAAAACCGAGATTTTAGATGCGGATTATTTTTTTCATGTCAATACGCCATTTGTTTACTTGACGACGAAATTGAAGAGACATTGTGACGTCGCTTCATTAAGACGTCATCTAGAAATCCTTTATTTTCACCGGTGACAATATGACATTTATTTAACTGAGAAAACTCGATAAATTACCGCTATCTATATAATAAATCATTTTAAACATTCTTAAACAAGGTCTAGAGTAACGCAAAAGGATGTTCTTCCTACAGTAAATTGATAAACCTTTTCTCCAATTTCCAATCATGTTATTGCCAGATGGAATTGAAATGAGCAATCTTTAGGACCATCAACACAATACAGGACATTTTAGTACAATTTGCTTCACTAGTTTAAGAGCAGATGATAAAAAATTTTACTCCAATAAGAGCAAATGTTAAATAATGTTCCGTTCAAGTGGCCTTGTTTTAAATCAGATCGGAACAATATAAGCAATGTGTGTACAGGATATTCCATACATCATCGAAGTACATTTTAGCTAAATTTATAGATTCATAGCAGACGATGAAAATGATAATTTTCCCATTAAGTCCAACGTTACACTATACTGTCGACCATACTGTTTTTGTGTGTGTTTGTTTTTTTTTGTTTTTGTTTGTTTTTTTTTCTATTAAAACAAAATGAACAGTCCGTATGAAGGACCTTCCATACACCATTCCAGTACAGTTTCATTATATTTGCTTAAGTAGCTTCAAAGAAGATAATGATTTTCCCAAAGGGTCCAATGGTCTGCGCTGGTGGACATGATTTTTTATGGGATCGGAACGAAATGAGCAATGATTTAAAAAGATTTCCATACATCATTCCTGTAAGATTTGGTTGAATTTGCATCAATGGCTCCATAGTAGATGATAAAATAGGATTTTTCCTTAACTTTGTTCTGTGCTGACTGCCATGATGTTTTATCGCATCAGAACAAAATAAGCAATATTTGTACAGAATCCTCCATATATCTTTACTGTAAAGTTTTGTTGAATTTGCTCAAAGGATTTAGAGGAGATAATCAAAATTTGCTTTTCCAAAAATATTCAATGTTAAATTGAGTTCTGCGCTGTCAGTCATGTTTTTGTCGGATCTAGCCAATATTGGCAAACTTCTATACATCCTTTTAAGTTTTGTTGAATTTGAGGAGACGATCTTTAACTATGTTCACGAGTGGTAGCCATGCTTTTAGTGGAGTCCATTCGAAATGAACAATCTCTGTAAAGGAAATTCCATAAATCATTTCAGTACAGTTTAGTAAAATCTGCTTCAATAGTTTCAGAGCAGTTGATGAAAATAATCATTTTCCCATATGGTCCAATTTTAAACTAAGTTATATGCTGGCGGCCATGTTTTTGGGATCGAAATTTTGTAAAGGACCTTCCATTCATCATTTCTATAAAGTTTGGTTGAACTTGCTCTTGTGGTTTCAGAGAAGAAGATAAAAAGTGAAAAGATGACAGTAGATGGTTGGGGAAATAGGATGCCAAATGATGGCAACAGCGCACACCAACTCTTCAGGTCACCTGAGCTAAAAAAGATGACATATTTTTATAATAACCAACAGCACTGAGAAGAAACATTCTAGATTACCCTACCAAACATATGTCAACAACTCTTAAACTGAAAAAAAGGAAATCATATGTTGCCAGTAAAGTACATAGTTACATTACCGGTAACATAACAACATAACAGCAGGAGTGGATTACCAACAAACCACAATTTCAATCAACAATATCAATGATATGTATAAAAAATCATACACAACCAAAGTAAAATATAACTACTAAAGCAGGAAAAAAGATAGTCCTTAATCAAGTGAATACAAACAATCGAACACACCTGTAACAACAGACGAGTAGAACATAAGTAATATGTCCATAGTAAGCCTTACTGGTAAACAAAATAATCTTATTAAACAATCCATTCAGCAACTTATTACAAAGAAGACGAGATAATAACTTTTCGAACTAATTACGATTAAACATGTAAGTATTGGCATGTTTGTATCGGAGTAAGATCAAAGTTCCGGATTGATCGTATCAATTTTTAGGAGGATTTACGGTACGTAAATCCTTCTTCTTCAGAAAAATCCCGGGTATGAATATTCACTTCGAGATCAAAAATCAACTTTTTGCGGCCAAATTCATTGCGAATTTCTTCTTTAACATTAGTGTAAACAGCATAAGAAATATGACATATAAATGTAAGGTGTAAGCCTAATTAAAATAGAATTGCGGAGGGAATATTTTAATAGTCAAACCGATTGTTCAGTGACAATTTAGTTATAACTTTACATATAACCGTATTTGTAGAAATAATAATCAATAACCTGTGACCTGAATATTGTAATGATTTTGAATTTCAACGATGCAAAAAAATAAATACAGATTAATACATAGGCATTTCCATATTGGCCTGGTTATCATCCCAAGACCCCCATATTGGCCCGAGACGAAGTCGAAGGACAATATGGGTCGAGGGATGATAATCAGGTCAATATGGAAATGCACATGTATTAAACTTTTTATTGCATACTGCCGACGTTTAGAAATGCCAGGACGATATGGACCGGAAGTCGTTTATTTGCCCAGGCCAATATGGACCGGAACATATGCAACAATTTCAGTCATAATTAGGAAAGATAACTCTGACTCGAAAATCTAGTCGCCGAAGGAATGTAATAAAATGAATTTACAATTTTAATTTCGGTTACAATTTTATACTAAGAAACCGTTGCAATTGATATGTGTATATATTATTTTTTGTTTTACCTTTTATCGCAGTTCGACAAGAATTTTAACTCGTTTGTTTATGAATACAATTTTACATTATTAATGTTTAATGTTGCAATTGATATATGATTTAAAAATGAGTTACAATTAAAAAAAATAAAAGAGAAAAAGAAAACATAAAGTAAAATAAATTATTTAATTTGGGGAGCTGAGTTTTCTGTTGCAAATATTTGAATACCTCTCCGAACCTGTCAATTGTACACCTGTACACGCACCAGGTGACAAAGGTGATACAACAGGTGTGTACATTACGTAATAGTTACCTTTTTTTCATCCAGACACAGGGTAATAAAACAATTAACACAAAGACATCCTTGATTAAGAAATGAAGTTTTGACAAATATACAAATAAATTTCATAACAAATTTTGAATTTGTTCATGGAACATATTCTGATTATTGAAATTGCATCGAGGATATGTATTCAAATGATTATAAATTATGAAAAATTCAAAATGGGATGCAGGCTTTTTTAAAGTAAGTTCAAAAGTGTTTTATTTTAATTCTTTTTTTTTGGCCTTTTTATATATTTATTAATGTCAGTCAACAGTCTTTAAAAAGAAATAATCCATACCAACTTTATTAACTACAAAATTATAAAAAATACAATTTTCTTCATCTTGTACCTGTATGGTCGTCCGCCATTTTGGATAATATTGATGAAAAATTGATGAATTTCAAACTTCTAGGGACGAGACTAGACTAAAAATTAAACTGTTTTAAACACGATATTTTGATATTTTCATATGTCAACTACTTGCAGGAATATGCAAAACGATAAATTTTATGCTGTGAAATGAGAAATTATTACTTTAACCGTGTAGGGGTTGAGGCATTTTATATAGACAAAACAGGAGAATGATAGTAAAAAATACTGATTTTTCAAAAGTCCAGGGACGTAATTTCCCATTAATTTTAACTGTTAGGACTGATTCTTATTGTTAAATAAACTATCATAGATGATGAGGGAATATGCAAAATGAGTTTAAACTGTGTAATTTAGAAGATATTGCAGATTTAGTAGAACCTCCCATAGCTTTCTATGTTAAAATTTCAGTGTATCGATGGCCGGATGTTGCGTCACTAAAATCACGTGATGTCGGCAATTGTTGCATATGAGTCGTTTATTTTGTTTGAGATGCACGAGGAGCATAAAATAACCTATTATTTTCCTCGGGTGTGAAAATATGGACAGTTTACTTCCGGTCATATTGATCATGCAAAAACGCTTTTATTTCTACTAAGTATGTAATAAATAAAAATAATAAACCGAGGACCTAGTAGTAAGTGTAGTTTGCATGTAGTGCTAAGTTGATTCAGAATTGGTTCAAAATTTTAACTTATATATGGCTCTTGTATCGATATTGAAAAAAATATGAAATTGGCAATATATTTCCCTTTAAGAGGCAAAGGAAGAACAATTATTCATGTTTTTATTGGCGGATTAAGAGAGGACTTCGGGGTTGGAAACCTCCCCCTTTTCTCGATTTAAAACATTAATTTCGTGCAGAATTTAGTCAACAGTTAAAAAGCATGAATGGCAAAAATTAGTCTGGAACCTCTCCTTTCTCTGGATCTCATTTGAATCCCCCTTTTCGAAGTTAAGGAAATTATGTTTTTTGCTAAATTTCTACAGTTATGCAAGATGTTCCCTTATTACTTGGAATCCTAATATGGTCAAGATACGGCATTTTCATGTGACGTACTTCTTTTATCCATTTTCAATGATAACATACCAACCCATTTTTATGGAATTTCTAGATAAAATTTGTCAACTAAATATGTCCACGTATGCTGTCTAAACCAATGTATTACAGAATTTCTCTTTTACTTTGTATAGTTTGAGACCAAAAAGGCATCATATGAAACACGTATACAGCATAACGAAATTTACTGGTTTTTTTATGCAACTTGGGTATTAATTGTATTCAAATGTTCAAATAAGTATTTCATATATCACATTGTCATCGCTTACTTGTATCAGCTAAAACAGAACATCCGTCAGTTCTTTGGAACTAACATTTTTCAGTTTAATTAAGAAACCTTTTATATTCCCCGTATTATCAATAACATTTGTCCATGTGCTATAATCAATTAATTAACCGACACTAAACATTTGACAGCTTTCAACGAATATAGCCTTGCATTCAACTAGCGTAGTAACTAAACCACTACCAAAAGATACGCGTTTGTCATACCCATTTACTAGACGCAAAAAATGAGCAAATACACCTGCACTAGTTCCACCGGTTTGAGCAGAATTCGCTTGCTTAATGTAGAACAACTCTACGTCCATGGTTGTCTACGTCAATGGAAGCGGGATCGTCAACAGACATAAACATATCGGACGAAGTACCCTAATAAACACTGTCATCCATTGCTCGACAAAAGGACCAAAAGACAATTTGGAATACAAACGACTACAGGATATTCATCGAGTTGGTTGCAAGATAACTTGGCAGATAAATTGGGGAGATGTGGGCATAATAACTACAGATGGTAAAAAATAGAATGATTTTTTAAGAAAATATGAAAGCCAAAATGTAAAATTTTGAAAATTTTAACTGAAGAAAAGTAGAGCGCATGCACCTCAATCAATGGAAATATTTATAAGAACTCCACACTTCTAGAGAGACAAACTCTGTCATAAATGCAAAAACAAGAGATATTGTCAATGAGTAAATGTACATGACACAAAATTCCTACAGATACATGGTAAAATTAACCAAATGGAACAACGCATTTATTGTTCTTCATCTTCTATACCTTCATCATTTCCCATATATATAGTATTTTGTTGCACAATAAACAATTTTACGATTATCTTTTACGAAATTAAACGTAAATCCGACTAAACAGTACTTCAGTACTTTGATTTATTATCCCTAATAGCTTATATTATTTTTCCTGATACAATGAAAATTATTATAAAATTTATAAGTTGGTAAATTATCTAATTGGTTCTTGAATGTGCTCGATATTTCCGGTGAGGAAAACTGTACGAAAATCTGCCAAATTTGGTATATTTCTCAAAAGTAGCCTTTCATGGCGTCAGAACTGTACCTATTGTGACGTCATTGGTTCTAAAGTCTGTCTCACTTCCTTTAGATAATGGAAATCTTACGATTTCAGCTTTATTTGTACACTAATCTTTATCATATTTGGTATGTAAATCAGGAATGACCATACATAACTGAAAAATGTTGAATTCTCCGCTTAGGGCATGCACAAAAGTCTGCAGTCATATGCATTTTCACAATATTTTTCAAACAGGTGAAAATTTCTAAGTGGTGGATTGTCCTATTTTAAGGGTGACCAAGTAACTTGATGAAATAGATGAACCGAGTTGACCTATCTAATAATAGCATGACCTATCTAATAATAGCAAGGTGTACTCGTTCGGGGTTACAAATTTAATCCACGGACTTTTTGTTTGTAAACAAGAAATAGAAAGTAGCAGTACATTAACAATTTCTTTCAAATATTTCTTTTGCGTTTAATGCATGCATATTTCAATTACATATTGGGGTATTTTGTTGAATTATTTCCTTTACGGGTATGTTTTTTCTTGAATTAAAAAGGGGGAAGAAGCACATGGTAAAAGTCAAAGTGAGACTTGTTTATCATCTGACTTCATGTAATACCTGCCAATACCTATTTCACAATGGTCCAGTCTTGTCGATAATTGTGCGCCGAAAATATTATCCCTTTAAAAGCATAGAGCATTTTTAAAAAGTATTTTTTCTATCCATTTGTATAGGAAAATCATCAAACTAAAAGTGGTTCTAGAAATGTACAATATTTTTATACAACCATGCAAAATCCGGTGCCGAAATATGCAGAATTAAAGTCAACAGAAGAGAATTTCCATTATCTAAAGGAAGTGAAACAGACTTTAACTTTTGTATTTTTTCTGTTAATGGGATTTCAACTTTGAAACGAACATGAAATAAAATCTTGATGTGCAACTTAGAAATTAACTGGAATCTTGGGCCAAATCAACCCCTTATCGCACCTTGTCCTTTAATCTTTAGCAAATCAGTGGGCCGATTTAAGGCCTTAATGCAACCCATCCTTTTGTAAATTTTATTTAAAAATAAGGAGCATCTCCCTCGTACAAAGGTCTGTCCTTAGTTGATTTTAGCTTTCCATTTATTTCCGTTTGATAATTTATTTTCTATCAGCTTTTAAACATCCTGCGCTTTGTGGTCTACCAAATATTTTTATATGATCTGAACAGACATACGTAGTAAAATGGCCATCTGCAAAAAATAAATTTACAGTAATTTCGGTATGTTGTTATTTAGATTTGCAAAATTTGTTATTTTGAAATAATCCTCACTGTTTTATGTATAATCATAGGTGTGCTTACTGGCGGGCTAAAAAAAAGTTGAAAGCATGGCTATCGTTGTTCGCTTCAATCGACACTTCATGTTAACAAAACTCTCATTGGGATTCGAAATTGCTGTACTGTGTGTATGCCTATAACATTGTTACATCCACAGCCCATCTCATAGACACACAAAACTGTAAAATAATGTTTAAAAATAAAAATATACCGACTTTAGTGTAAATTTACTTTCAGCACATGCCTGTTTCGACAACTTAGTACAGTTTGGAAATCCAAAAATTGAAAACATAAAACTGATAGAGTACAAATAATTTAGAGAATCTTAAATGGAATCCAAAATCAGCTGCGTGAGGGAGATACTCCTTAGTTTTAAACAATCATGCGTTCTGAACAACTTTCCTTATTTCAGGTCAAGATCATCTTAACAACGATAACCTTCAATCTAAATATATAAAAAGTCTGACAATATATATATTTGATATTTTGTCTTGAAAGACGAACAAGGCAACTGCACATACAAATATAGTAGTTTGATGCACAATGCTCTTGAAAACTGCTAGTTCCTCTATTGCGTAATTTACCGTAAAAATTCAGTAAACCAATGACAGTATGTTATTATACACTTATAGAGGTTATTAGAAGCCAAGCCAAAGCCGGTCCACTGTACTCATTTTATAAGTTTACTACAAGACTGGAATATGAGAATGTCTTTAGAATTATTTTGTTAATGACGTGATAGGCTATTATGGTATATAAGCAGTATATTAATGAAGCACTGTTGCAGGACCTCCCTCAATTGTAACCGATTACAATTAAGGGAGATAGTGTACATATGCCTGCAGTACCTACCGTAATTGTAATCCCTCTAAATAAGTTTACAATTTGCAGCACATATAAGATAAGAAAACGTGTTTGCCATAGCTTGATTATGAGTCATATTTGTTTTAAGTAGCCATCGTTACCATGGAAAAAGGGGGCGGAGAAAAGGTGCTTAGAATGACTATCGGAAATCTGGAATTATGGGCAAGTGACTGTACATTTGGAATTTTAAAATACCAGAAATCACGAAAATAACTGGATATTGGAAGTTTATATTCATCATGCAGATTTTTCAATTAATAATACTAAAAAAAGTGTACTCCAAAGTTTACTTAATTGTTCTTTACAGAGCTCTCAACCGAGATAAAAAAAAAATAAACATCGGTGATCACTGGTACGGTATGAACAGAACAGAATTTGTATAGACTGTCTATATCAAAATAAAGAAAAACATACACAGTGATTCTTTTCAGTAAAAAATAAAGTCAATACCGCTTCCCCATAGTTTTTCATGTTTGTATCTTGTTTCGTTTTTGTGTTAAGATAGGTTGCGTCTGGGACTAGTGTTATATTAGTCCCGGGTTGCGTACTTGGTAAAATTTGGTTTGTTTTTTGTTCATTGCAAATTTTATTTTCATCGCATTTTTGTTCTAGTTTGCCATTGTCTTTTACCATTTTTGTAAATATTTCCGATATGATCTGAATGTATTGAGGGGGACAAGGGGTATCCCAATAATAGAAAAACGGAAATTGAATTCAAACCAGATAACAGAAAAATAAAAATTTTGAAAACTGGTGAATAACTGGCAACATCAAACAAACTGTTCCAATATCCTTTCCACCGAAACCTCCAAATGTTGTTCTCCGATAAATTATTTATCAATTTAATTTGTCTTTCAGTTAATGAAAGAGACCGTCATTATTTCCAAATTTTCATTAAAACTAAGGAAAAAAGACAAAAGGGTAATCAATTTACAACCCAATATATCTTTTGTAACGACCTATCACCACCATGCAGAAACGCTTTAAAAGGTTATAAAAAAAACATTGGTCTATCATTAAAAAAAAATGGGATTCTCTCTGAGGAACTTTCAAAAAACATCGCAACACCCGTCGCAACATTGGTGAATTAGTCTTGAACAAACCATTAGATAATGTTTCATAGCAGACTAAACAGCTCTATATAATTAGGATAATGAGGTGTTACGTCTACAATACTATCTTATTAAATCAGCAGATTATGCTTCATTGAATGTGTAAATAAACAATTACATAAATAGAAATGACTTGCAAAAGTCAATTAAAAATATATATATAAAAGTGACAATAAAAGTCCGAAACGATCAAAGGAAGAGACCAGTAAGGAAAATCCGTATAACATTCGACTAAATCAGGGAAACACAATCCAACACAGAACATTTTTGGCAAGCCGTCATATTCCCGACTTGGAACGGGCATTTTATAAATAAAATGGTGGGTTAAACCAGGTTTAATGATGCATCAACCTCCCGCTTATATGACGACTAACTATAGCTTCTGTGTGCCCAGATTGTGTAAAATGTCAAAGCCATAATATTGTCAGGGGGCACTTCACTATTTCAATACGCCAATATTTGACAGACCACGAAAATAGTACTATAAAAAATAGTGCCTTATAATTTGTAGTGACTCCAGCCAATTGATACATGTTATAATCAGCAAGATCATAGAATATTTCCAGATGAACGACAGAGAGCAAAGAACAGTTAAAAAACATGATTAAGTTGCGTAACAAGCTAGAACGGATAGAATGAAATACGACCAAATACCGAAAATTCTCTGTTGCGACTATGTACAAAATCAATTCAATTATATTTTCTATTTTGACATATTTTTGAA
>MJUU01000014.1:359977-378012 GCA_002080025.1 Modiolus philippinarum | reverse complement strand
CCCCCCCCCCTCCTTGAAAATCAAATGGTCAGTGCCTAATTAGTTTTGAAACAATGGTATCAAAAACGGGTCATGTCAACGAGATAGACTCTGCAAAATATTTTTTCAGATTGCAAAAACTGAACAATAAAGTACATAAACAGCACTAAAATAAATCAACAGATATAAAACACATCTCTGGTATCAGTGACTTAAAAAAAGTTTGACCTTATAAGTTGCCACGATATATCATTTCGTTCTTACGACATACTTAGTCGTGGCAAGGAGATACTAGCTCAGTCCCCTGACATGCTTTACACGAGCTAGCTACATATGTCATTGCCACGAGATACTATTTTGTCTTGTTCCCACGAGATACTATTTTGTCTTGTTCCTACGACTTACTACATGTACGTTGCCAAAGTGACGGCCCTATAGTCCAAAGGTCCGATAGTCCGAAGGTCCAATAGTCCGAAAGTCCGATAGTCCGAAGGTCCGGAAGTCCTATAGTCCGAAGGTCCGATAGTCCGAAGGTCCGAAGGTCCGAAAATAAGCCTATTTTGTGATTTCATGTTTATGTCCGTATAATTTAGTTCTTTCAGTTTCAGTTTTACTGTTGTCACGATAGTTTGTTTTATTTATCACATTGGCTATAGGCGGAGGTTTGGGCCCAATAAAACTAGTTTAACCCGGTCGCAGCAGGTTTGCGCCTGTCTTAAGTCAGGAAATTTATCAAGCCTTTGTATGTCTTGTCTATAGGAGTCTAGGATGATGTTTATTTCACTGAACTTGATTACTCTTTATTTAGGAGCCGACTCCGACCTGCCGTTGGGTGTGGAGTTTCCTCACCGTTCATTGAAGATCTTATGGCGGCTTTGAGTTGTTATTACTCCCCTTTGGGTCGTTGTCCTTTTGGCACATTTCCCGTTTCCCCATTTTTTAAATTAAACCCAGAGAGGAAAAAAAATGCAGACATTTTGTCTAAAAGGCATTCACAACTAATGATGTAAGAGGGCTACATGAAAGCGCGAAATTGTGATTGCAGCAAAAAAATAGCAGGCGAGTTAACTAAACTACAGTACATATAACTTAAGGTGGTTTTGTGTGTTAATTGGGCGAAGGACAATGAAGCATTAATGCGCCCGTTACACAAGGAACAAAATAGTTTGTCACTTTATTCTTAGATAACATTGCTGATTGTGTACGATTTATGCATGACAAAATACTCACAAAAAACAAAAACAAAAACAAAACTTAAAAAAAAGAAAACATTTTCAAACTCAAAATTTCGACTTTAAAAGTCAAAGTTTCGACTTTTGAATACTCAAAATTTTTACTTTTTTAAACTCGAAATTTCTGTTTTTTGAAACTCAAATTTTCGACTGTTTTCGACTTTTCAAAAAGTCATAATATTGAGTTTTTAAAGTCGAAAAATTGAGCTTTAGATAGTCCAAATCTATCAAGGTTCAAATTAAAGTTTTATTTTTTTACTTTTAACGCCAAACGAGTTTATAACTATCAACATTTTGAGTTATCTACAAAAGTCGAAATTTCAACTATTTAAGTAAAAAAATTGAGTTTTGAAAAATCGAAATTTTGAGAATAAAGGAACCAAAATTTGAGTTTGAAATATCGAAATTTCGAGTTTGAAAAAGTGTAGAAAATTTAAAAAAAATTAGATGAAGGTTGAAATTTTAAGTCCGGAAAAAAAACTCGACATTTTGAGTTAAATGTAAAAAAAATGGATGACAGGGAACACCTACAATGGCTGAAATTATAATTACATGCCACAATCTGCCAGGGAGCTACAAAGGAAAAACACGAATAAGACAAAAGACAAACGTAGACAACGATAGGAACTCAAGACAGCCGGACTTGGTACCGGCACTGGCAGGTTTAACCTGTCTATGGGTACCAAAACATCCCTTTATCTGTCCTGTTTGATATTTCAAAATTTTTAAAGTTGAAAATTAGACTTTTAAAAAAGAATGTTCATTCAGTTACACTTCATTATGATGACTGTCAGCCCGCAGCATAGTTTAACATTTGACCCTCCGGAAGAATACATATATTGGTAATCTACGGAAGCGTACTGATGCCATATGTAGAAAAAATATCTCATAATTATGAGAAAATATCTCATATTTTTAAAATAACATCTCATAATTATGAGATATTATAATTTTGAGATACTATCATATAGTTTATTTTACATGTCATATTGTGATAACATTATGGTGATATGATCAGCTGCTTTTTAACATAGCACACTGGATTTTGTTTAACTGATAATAAAGCCACAGAGAGTCTGTTATCGTTGTTAAATTGTTTTGAGGCAATCACTGGACACTACAAAAAATGTATGACATTTTCGCAAATATTCAAAATTTTGAATTTCAGTCGAATTCTGACAGTTTAATATTAATCTACATCATTCCTCTCAAACTATTCCATTTAAATGATAGCTATGAAACTGATAATATATGGAATTCAAGTCACTCTAAAATAATGTGTCAGTTATAAAAACTTTGTGTCTACTTTTCTAGTTGTGAAACCTCTTACCTCTAATGATTTTCACCGCTTGCTGTTTCATTTTTTGTGGAAAATCAGTTTTTATATTGTTCTCCATTTTTTCCAATAAATATACAAACATGTAAATATTCTGATTTTATGGTCGATGCTGTCAACATTTTGATAGTATTTTTTTTTCTTAGCCCAGAAGCCCATCCCAAGAGCCAATCATTCTTCAGCCCATGGGCCTTTCTCACAATGCCATCAGTTTTTAGCCCACCAGCCCATCCCATAGCCCATCCCATGATCCCATCCCATATTTTCTAGTATGCCCACCTTGGATCTGGATGTGGTGTTGATATCTGACGGACAAATTTTTAAGGGACCATCCGAGAACTGTTGTGACCAATTTGTAATATTACTGATTTAGTGGTTTAAGAGAGAAAAAATGTTTTAATGAAAAGTTTTGTATACTATAGAAGCTAGGACGAGCACACATCGTATACCACATGACTTCAAAAACTATGCTAAAATCTGTTAATATTTGCCAGAGTTGTCGCTTTGCATTTTATTTTAAACTTGAATTGGGCGAGGGGCTCTTGAAAAAATATCAATCAGTATTCATTAATCTTTGCATTACATTAATTTTTATCAAATCCGTATTAGAATTAAACTTATCTCTTCAACATCTACAAAAATATTTTTCACCGGCTGAACAATTTAACGATATGTGACATTTTTGGACTATAGGACTTTTGGACTATCGGACCTTAGGACTACCGGACCTGCGGATAATGTAGCGCCGTCAGCAATCTAACGCTAATGTTATATATGTCAAAACAAATATAAATAGAAGGGAAATAATTTTATAATTCAGATATATGACTTTATGTTAATTTATTATCATATATGTAAAAAAAAATATGAATAGAAGAGAAATAGTTAATATTGTACTGACTTTTTACCGAGGATGGTACAACATCTGTATAATTTTACAGGTACTGTATTACTGCATTTACTCAATATTGTTTGACAATTAAGATACTAGAAATGTGTGAAAGAGGTGTCTAATCACTGAAGGCAAGTGCACATTTCCATGCTCCATCCATCATATGACCATGGAAAATACAAAGAATTAAATGATAAGAGCGTGCTAAACATCTGCAATGATTGCTTTACACAGGAAAAAAAGAGACAATTATAAATATTTTTTTACTTAATTTATTACAGTTCCTCAAAGGTTGTCAGAGAATGACCCACATGCATTATCTTTGCAATACAAATTACAATTGGTTCTATTGATTTGACTCAATTTTGGCTTTTTTTCTTAGTTAATGTTGTTAAAGGCACTTGCTGTTATTAGAGGGAGCACTGCATTTTAATTGATTTGACACACTTTCATCCCCCTGTTTCTTATCTTCAAGGTTAAGTGGCCGCCGTGCGCGGTACCAGCCCGCAGCATCCTCTGAGCTTGGAGTATGAGTCTTCCTAACAGATGACCCCGAGGGAACCCCGAGATATAGAAATAGGACCCATTCCGTGGTTGTGCGGGATTAATAAATACACAACCCATCTTTCGGATGGGATGTAAACTCGGGTCCACGTGTTGGAAGAAATGCCAACCCTTGTAGCAAGCTCTTTTTGGGGTGGTCCGTAGGTGATCGGCTACAAGGCTAAATTCCCCGCCCTTGACTATTTCACCCTACTTTTCCAGTGGCAGTCAGAATTTCCCGTCCCATCGCCCTTTCCATACCCCAAAGTGATTATTTATTAATAAACTTGTTCTCGTCTTGATATAGCTGAAATATTGCTGAGTAGACGTTAAACATTATTCAATCAATCAATCAATCAAGGTTAAGTGGTATGCTAAAGTATGTATCGAGGCGCGAAAAATAACATCATACCGTCATAATAAATTAAATCTATTTAGATCTTCTTTAGAATGTAGAAAGTTTTTAAACACAACGACACCGATTTTGAACTTTATTTTGATTTGATAGATTTAGTTTGTCACAGTGTAGTTTGTAAAAATACTGAATGAAATTCAGTGTTCAAGTTTTTATTATAAATTGCACAACACAAGTGTACATGGAGGTTGACAGTAATATTTTTCAAATGTAAAAAGGAATGAAGGGCGTAAAGTTTAAAAAAAAATAATCTTAACATTTTTCATTAAAACTATTTCATTTTTCACGTGCAAGTTTTACAGGTACATGTAGTTAAAGCCCTCTACGCTATATGGAATCCGCCTCTGAATACAGGTCGTTGTGAGTAAATATTTACTAATGAAATGCGTTAATTATATCCAGATTTAACTAATCGATCAAATTGATAATCGATCACTTATCAATAAAAAATCGGAATAGTTTGACTAACCGAACATTTATCGATCAAACTCTCTGAGAAGTTTGACCGATTATTTTGATTTGAAATCTGTTTTATATATAGAACTAGAAGTCTTGTTATTTTCTCGGGGGGGGGGGGGGGGGGGGGACCTCCACTATATGATGAGGTAGGGATGAGCTGCTGGAATAGGTACCTTTTTCTTGCTTCAGATTATATGGTAAGGGTAGTAAATTGTGATGAAAATATATGATAAGGTAAGGAATTTCAGATGAGATCATGTGATAAGGTCAATTTTTTTGCATCTAAATCAGATACTAATAAGCATTTGACATATCTACATTTGATTAAGTATTAAACTGTGTGTAATTCTCTACTTTTTCATTGAAAATAAAGAATTTACAGTATTCACCCGAATATATGACAAGGTATACTTGTCTGCATTATATATGATTAGGTTTACTTTTCTGCTAAAAATATGTGATAAGGTAGATATTTTTGAGATTCTTAGTATATGACAAGGGTGGGGGTCCTGATGTGCCAGCGGCTCAACCCTACCAAAAATCATATGGGGTGACCCCCGAGGCTTATATAGACGATTAATTTTACGCTTTTTTTGAGTGTTCTGTTCAAAGTATATTTTGTTCAGTGAAAAAATGTTTTCACTACAAACTAGAACTTTGACTCATTTATAAAATACAAGCAATTGTCAACAGTGAATTATTTCAAACTGGCTAAAATCCAGAATTAATGAAAACAGTATATAACATTTTTAGCATGTTCGAGATATACTTTTCTCGCCTATGGGATCGATATATCTCGTGATTTTGGGGTGTGAGATATATATTTCACCCTATTGCGGGGGTGGGAAGTAGTAGGAAAATGACAATTCTGCCACAATTATGCAAAATCCTGCATAAAAATCCCCACCTCGAGGGCAAAATGCAAACGGACGCCATTCCTATTGATCATAGGTAAATACAAGAATTATGTCTTTCGCACAGAGCATAAGTCAGTCTCTACAGGACACCTTAAAGAGAGGTGTGCCTACGTCCAAGATTGAAATAAATAAAGATATGGCATCCGGAAGAAATACGATGGATCAGTTCCAGGATTTCTTTCTGGAGAATGAAGAAGATTTGGAAGATAACACCCCACCCCCAAAAGCAGCAGCAGTGCTACAATGCCCCAACCTGGTGCAGATAGATGAGCACACCCAGCAGTGTCAAAATTGTGGGATGGAGCAAGTCCAGCGATTTGAGCATCAACCAACGGAGCAGAAGACCACCTGCGACTACCCACTCAAGAGGAAGAAGGGGCAGTTCTGCAAGGGCAAGCCCGGGGAGGATGGTCTCTGCTGGAGACATAATAAGCAACCATGCAAGACGGAAGAAAAGGAGACAATTCCCGTCGATGGTAAGATGGTGGTTGAAGAGACCATGAAGACCCTCTGTCAAATAGCTAAGGATGAGGGTCTGAGGGGAATCAGCAGAAAAAGTAAGGAGGCCTTGGTGAAGCTCATCGAGGAGAAAACCACCCGCAAATTTACCCGTAAGGAAGTCTTCAGCAAGAAGCAGCTGAAAGCACTCGCTAAGAATCGCGGTCTCACTAAGTACTCCCGACTCAAGAGAGAGGATCTCATTCAGCTGGTCGAAGAAGATATAAAAAATGCCCCAGTTGAGGATGAGATCAAGGTCACCGATAGGCGTCAAGCGCTGAATGGTGTATTTGGCACGGTCGCCATTGAACCCGTAAAGTCGCATGACGTGACCACATATCTCAAAGTAAGTCGGAGCAAAATCTTCACCACCATCTCAGATGCTCTCGCCAAAAAGAAGGGATTGAAGGTTCACTAAGTGCTCCCAGCAGAAATGGTGAAGACCAACCCCGCGACCGGAGAAAATATCTACATCACCCCTTACTTCCAATCAGCTCTTGCTCCCCTCACCAAATCATCCGACCTCGAATTGGAGATTGTCTTCATGATGGAGAAGATCAAGGAAAATATGGCTAAATACATGCGTGAAGGGAGCGGATGGACTTTCGGGCACGTCGTGAAGCTATAAATCCACCTCAACAAATTCAAGCCACTCAAGGGCAGATCTTTCATACCATTCCCACAGAAGCTGAATCAGAAGAAAGCCATCATCAATGTGAGGAATGAGGATGATCGTTGCTTCCAGTGGGCAGTCCTATCAGCGCTTCACAATACTGAGGTGGATCGTAAGCAGACCAACCGAGTGACGCAGTACAAACCAGGGGAAAAAGAGCTCAACTTCGAAGGCATTGACTTTCCAGTCTCGCTCAAGGCGATCGATAAGTTCGAGAGGCAGAATCCCACCATCAACATCAACGTCTATGGCTTCGATGGTGTAAAGAAGGGTGAAGATGAGGAAGAGGATATTCAGATCTATCCCCTCAGGATATGCAAGAATACGGGATCCACCCACGTAGATCTCCTCTTCCTGACCCACGAAGACGAGCAGCATTACTGCTGGATCAAGAGCCTCTCTCGACTTCTGAGCTCTCAGGTCACGAATCATGATGGGCAAGCGTACTTTTGCCGTAGGTGCTTGTGCCATTTTACCAGGCAAGATATTTTGGACGAGCACATGGAATATTGCAGTCAGAAAGAGGCCGTCAGGATCGAGATGCCAGAAGGGACCACCATAGCCTTCCACAACCACAAAAAGATGATGAGAGTCCCCTTCTCGATTTACGCGGATTTCGAGTGCTTCACGGAGAAGTTCAGCACCTGCCATCCGAATCCATCACACTCCTACACGAAGGCCTACCAGCTTCAGCGACCATCAGGCTTCTGCTATTACATGAAGTACGCTCATGGGGACTACAAAGATCCGGTCATCTATTGCGGGGAGGATGCAGCCAAGAAATTCGTGGAGTGTATGGAGAAGGAAGTGCAGGCCATCGGTAATATATATAAGGAGAATAAGCCCATGGTGATGACCGACGAGGACAAGGAGAGCTTCGAAGAAAGCACGCACTGCCACATTTGCGGGGATGAATTGGGATTGGATAAGGTTCGAAACAACGACCATCTTACTTGGAAATATCGAGTGCAGTCTGGACTTTAAGCTCCCGAAGCACGTCCCCATCTTCTTCCACAACTTGAGTGGGTATGATTCCCACATCTTCGTCAAGAAGCTTGGATTCACTGAGGGTAAAATCGACTGCATCTCCGATACCGATGAGAAATATATCAGCTTTTCCAAGAAGGTAGAAGATCTGGAAATGAGTTTCGTTGACTCATGCAGGTTTTTGACGGATAAGCTTGAAAATCTAGCAAAGAATCGGACCCCCGACCAATTCGCGACCGTGAAGGCAAGATTTGGCGATCACCATGAGCTGATGATTCAAAAGGGGGTATTTCCCTACGATTATATGGATGGACCGACCAAGCTGGAAGAAACTCAGCTCCCACCCAAAGAAGCCTTCTACAGCACACTTTACAAGGAGGGCATCACCGACGAAGACTACGCGCACGCTCAGAGGGTCTGGGGGACCTTCGAGTTCAAGATCCTACGCGACTACCATGATCTTTACCTAGAAACCGACGTCTTGCTGCTGGCGGATATCTATGAGAATTTCAGGAACATCTGCCAGACTCACTATGGGCTTGATCCTGCCAACATCAACCGGATTGTCCTACGACGCTGCCCTCAAAACAAGTGGGCAAAGATTGGAGCTCCTTTCCGATCCAGATATGCTGCTGATGTTTGAGCAGGCGACCAGGGGAGGGGTGGCCATGATCTCTCACCGCCATGCTCAGGCCAACAACCCCTACATGGAGAGCTACGATCGCTCCCAGCCCACCAAGTATCTCACCTACCTCGATGCCAATAATCTTTACTGGTGGGTGATGACGCAGCCTCTCCCCACAGAAGATTTCATTTCGAATGGATCGAGCCAGAGGAGATCGATGAGATTCTCAGCTATCCCGACGATCACGAATATGGGGCCATGGTAGAATGCGATCTCAAATATCCGAAGGATCTTCACGACGCCCACAACGACTACCCTCTTGCGCCTGAGAACGTGGAGATCGAAAAAGTTCGCAAGCTCGTGCCTCATCTACGCAAGCGTGAGATATACGTCCTGCACTATCGAAATCTCAAGACGTATTTGAAGATGGGTATGAAGCTTACGAAATGTCGTCGGATCATCAGGTTCAGACAATCCCCATGGCCTGAATACCGCTCTTCGCGCCAAGGCCAAGACTGACTCCGAGAAGGATTTCTTCAAGCTCATGGTCAACTCAGTCTTTGGAAAGACCATGGAAAATATTCGGAAGCGTGTGGACGTCAGACTGGTCACCACCGAGAAGCAGGCCCTGAAGCTCGTGGCCAAGCCCAACTTCGATCGTCGGGTGGTCTTCACCGAGAATCTAGCAGCTGTCCATATAAAGAAGACCAAGCAGAAATTTGATAAGCCGATCTACCTAGGAGCCTGCATCTTGAATTGGATATTTCGAAGCTTCTCATGTACGATTTCCACTATGGATTCATGAGGAAGATGTACGATGATCGCGCCCGACTTTTCTTCACCGACACAGACAGCTTGGCCTATGAGATCCAGACCGACGACTTCTACCGGGATATTGCTCCACACGTCCAGGAAAAATTCGATACGTCCAACTACCCGGACGAGCATTCCTCTGGCATCCCCACGGCGTGAAAAAGAAGATCATCGGAAAATTTAAGGACGAGTGCGCTAGTAAGGCTATGACCAAATTCGTGGGGCTCCGAGCGAAGCTATACGCTTTCAAGGTGGATGATGGTGAGATCACCAAGAAGACGAAGGGAGTTGCCAAGAGCGTCATCAAGCGCAGCATCGCCTTCGAGGACTACAAGCGATGCCTCACCACTCAGCAAGAGATCAATCGTCCGATGAATATCGTCCGGAGCCATCTCCATCAGATCTACGCTGAGGAGATCAACAACATCGCGCTCTCCGCCAAAGACGACAAGCGTCACATCCTCCCGATGGCATCAGCACCCTCGCCCATGGACACTATCGAATCACCAAAAATTGATCATCGGCTCCGTATATAAATAAATAACATGGGAAAAAGTAAACGTAAATGCAATCCTGCAAGCTTCGTCAGACATATCCACAAGGGGCAGGAATATCTGAATGAATGTAAGCAGAAGATGGCTCTCTATGAGAAACGATGCGCTCTCAGGGCTCGCTTTGAGAAGAAGACAGATTCTGAGTGGTCCGTACGCCCCATCTCCCTCTCTATCGTTTTGCAGCCTCTGACGAATGCGGATGCCCATCCAGACTCACCATATTTAGATAGATGAGCAGCATACGAGTGCATAGCATCCTCCTCCCCCACCAGCCCCTCTTGAATCTAGATTTGGAGGAAGCTTCCAAGGCTCTGCATACCCCCACTTCAGAGGGGTATTCATGCGCAATGCTCTACCACTGAACCCACGCCCGATCGAATGTGGCATCCTGAATCACGATGATCGCAATGGTCCTGGCACACACTGGACGTGCTGGCATAAGCATGGAGGACTCAAAGTCTACTTCGATCCCTATGGCCTACCCCATCCAACGGGATCATCGACTATCTGAGGCCGGAGATTCAATATAATACCGATGAGCTTCAGCGTCGAGGAGACGTGGTCTGTGGGCACTTTTGCTTGCACGTCTTGAAGCGTCTTTCGGAAGGTCGGACGTTCGAGGAGGTTATCTTCGACCTATAGATAAATGGATAAGTTTGGATCTCACTCGAGGAAGCGCATGCCAGTATGGCGGATGCTTCAGGATCTCAATATGAACGATCATCGCATCACTAGTCTTGGATTACCGAGAGATAGCTCGGACGCTGTGACGAAGAAATGGGTCACTCAGCAGCTGAAAGAAAGTATGAAAGACACGGACGACCTAGATTCAGAATTGATGCAGATGCAGATAACCATCAAACGGATGCAAAGGGAGTACGACGCATCCCTCAAAGACCTTACCAAAAAGCTGGTGACCAAAGTTGATCAGTCAGAGTGCGTCTCGACCAATGGTGGTTTGATGACTACGAATCTAGACATGCAGAAATATCGCGTGTTAATCTCCCACTCCCCCAGACGGATAATGATCCCATCACAAAAGCCGTCTACGAGCGCCTGCAGGCGGATCTAGACGCATTAAGACTCTTCGTCGAGCTGAAGCATGCGTAAATCAAGACTTTCTGGTCTCCCTTGATCGAGACCGGAAAGCCATCTGGGATCATTGCCAGTCAGACTCTTTGACCCATGAATTGAAAGACTTAGGATATCCCAACCACTTCATGAAGATTTCCTTCACCCCATCCTTGATTCGTCGACGCAGGATATCTTCGATGCGATAGACTTCCTGATCGGTGCGCTGGAGCTCGGGCTCGTAGAAGGATCCCTGGATCTCCTCATCGTGAAAATCCTTGAGGCAATAGGTTGGTGGCTGCGTCGCTAGGATCTGAAAGATGGTGAAGACTTCCTCAGTCCAGCGAGGAGTATATCCCTTCTCGAAAGTGCGCTTCTTCTTGATGATCCGGACTTTATCGCCAACGTTGAATCGATGAGGCTTCATGGGTGGGAGATCTCCGTAAAGATTCCAAAAGACCTTAGCCTCGTGCTCTTTCTTGCTGGCATCGGTGGGAGTCATCTTGATGGATCGATGCTTAGTGGTATTATACTGGCGGACGAGATCATCCAAGATGGGGAGGTAGGTGCGCGTGCTATTGGCTGAGAAGTACTTGAACATCTTCTCCTTCATGGTACGATTCCAGCGCTCCACCACGCTCGATTTCTTCTCATTCTCCGTAGAGTAGAGATCGATCCCATGCTTGTGCAGCAGATCCTTCATCTCACGATTATAAAATTCCGTGCCCTTATCGGTCCATAGCTTCTTGGGCTTGCGATCCTTGAAGACGGCCCGGAAGGCATCTCGCACAGTCGTTCCAACGCCCCATAGCGTTCAATCCATCGCCTAGGGGCGTCCTCGATGCTATAAATAAAATGACGTTCATCAAGATCACCGATCCTAAGCAGCGTGAGGCGCTTGCTAGGGACCTGCAGGAGACCAAGCGTAATATTCAGGCTAGTGATATGCAGCGTCGCCTGGATAAGATCGGACTCAGTCGCGACTTATCCAAGATATTCAAGCCCGTCGTTGAGACGCAAATGGAGACTGCTTCCCAGATAACCAAAAAGATTGATGATCTCACCCTACCCAGCCCCATGCCTGCCCTTCGTCCTACCACTACCGAAGGCGATAACGACCCACTACCCATCGGGCAAGCATTGACTACCAATCTCGGTCCGAGAGCCACCCATTATCTTCAGCTCAGTATGACTCCCAAAGCAGATCATACCTTTGGATTGCAAGTGGAAGACGATGCCATCATGATTGGGAGTCTCCCTGTCACTTTCGATGGTGACGATATCATCCAGACCCCCAAGGCTAGCAAAAGCAAGAAGGAGGAGATCGTCTCGTACCTCTATAAGCAAGATAAGTATGGGAGTGAATTCCGGATCGTCTTTCTTCCCAAATGCTTCGACCAGTTGCTGGATCGCCTCGATCTTTGCGCTGCTGCCTATAAGGCTGGGAATAATGGGATGCACAATGAAATCGTGGCCATCCTCGACGCCATGAGGAAAGCCAAGCATATCAGCAGGAAGGAGTACGAGACGCTGCATCGAAAGCTCCTCTAAATAAATGCCTATAGTAGTGAATCACGGATATCGTCGGAGATATGTAGTCGGTGGGCGAGGATTATTCGATACCATCGCCAGTCTGGCTGGACCAGTATTCACCTCTTCTGCTGCGAAGACGCTTGGCAGGAAGGCCGTGAGCGCTGCTTCCAATGCAGCTATCAAGGGATTGGAGAAAGGAGCGACGAATGCTGTAGACCACGTCGTTCATTGAGTGACTCGCAAGAAGCCCAAGAAGCCTCCAGCACCTACCACCAAGACCAAGAGGACCCCTCAGCAGCAGGCCCACCTCAATAATCTCATACCGGGTGGTGGCATCGCAACCATCCACGACTTCGTCCAGCGCTATTAATAAATATATATGATGGCTGATATACTTACTATCACCGAAGGACTGACTTTCGACGAAAGCGTCCAAGAATATGACAGTCGAAGCAAATATGATTTTTCCTAATATTATGCATTGCCATAGACTTAGTCGTGTATATAATCTTATGGAAACTAGTAATTCAAAGGCAAAATTAGTCAATTCCATAATCTTGTACATTATAGAAAATCATAATGTTAACAAATGATTAATTTTTCAAATCATTCTAAAAACGGGTTTTTATCAAATTAATTAGCATAAAGTAATTTTTCGATTCTTAATGTTATTTTCAGGTGCAGTACGTTTATAGTTATCCGAAACAGGCGTCTTTTTATTTGCGACACGACGATTTGACCCTGCGACACGACGATTTATATAGTTTTGTCGTATGATTATGATGGGAGATAACTGTGTGTTAACTAAAATAAGAATTATGGTTATCTCTCTTTTATAACAACAGATTCAAATTACTTTCATTTTGCCTCATAATAGCGACATTTATATTTATGGCTGGACCTTTTCCGGTTGAAAAAATGGTGAAAGAAATACTAGAGTTCAAATAATAAATATTTTCCTTGAATAAAATAATTTAATTGATATACTTACATTTTGTATCATCACAACACTAACGAAATATAATGTTACTATAACTTTTTATTTTTCTACAGAAAATCATAATTAAAAGTTTTTATTTTCTATATTGTGGAGTTCACTGTAATCATTTTGAGCTTGGTAAATATGTCATTTTCAGTCCTAATGATTATAGTAACTAGCTGAACATCTGTATTCGTAGTAGAAGTATGGATAGAATGCACAGAAAAAAATCTATGTATATATATCTTTATTCTGGTAACCTTTGTAAATACAATGGTATACAGACATGCACAAAAACATACAATAATAGCATAAATAAACAAAACAAAACAATACTATTTACACAATACAGAGAGACATAATCCGGTTTATCAGCCGTGAGGACACACACATTTGTTTATATATCTTATAAAATAACAAAGTTTCGTCAATTTTGACTTAATTTTTACATTCATTAGGTCTCTAAATTTAAGAATATTTGGAAAAGATAAATACATTTTATCAACGAAATGTTGTCTTTTGCATTTGAAAAAAATGCATTTGAAAATGTAATGAAATTCGTCTCCAAGATCTTGAGAATTGCATAACTCACATATCCTATTTTCTCTTGGAATATTTTTCCAGCTCCCACATTCAATGGGGAGTTTGCGATTTGTTGTTCTGAATTTGCATAACGTTATCATATCTTTACAATATAAAATATCAAAATACTTTTCAAATTCAAATTTTTCTTTAAAAAGACGATAATTCAAAGTTTTGGCACTGTTCTGTATATCAGATAGCCAGGTTTGTACAAATTGATCTTGGAGCGATTGTTTAACTGATTTTTTAAGCCAAGTTTCGTTTAAAAAAATTTGATTTATCCAAACATATGATAAACCGGTTTATCAAGATAGATTCTACAAATTTTAGCCAACTGAAATTTGAGGTAGGTTCATTCGACAAGTTGTGCAGGAGTTTTAAGGCAACTGCTGATAACTTTGTGTCCTTCCCAGTCACTAATTTTGACCAAAAAGAAATCATTCTAATTTTTGTATCAATAGATATCGGAAATCTGCCCGACTCTCCATAAATTACACAGTCTGGAGTTGAGCTTTTCAAATGAAGCAGTAATTTACAAAATTTTAACTGTACTCGTTCTAGTATATCATTATTGCCGAACCCCCAGATTTCACATCCATAGAGAAGAATAGGTTTAACCATTTTATCAAATAAGTCTGCGAAATAAATTTATGACTAGTGGAGTATGTACATCAGAAAACAAATGAGAGAACTCGTCAACTTTAAAATTATCAATACATTTTAGAAATCAATGTTGCTTAAAAAATAGTCCACTACACTTGCATTTCTGCTTGTAAATTTACCAAGTATATCACCAATTGTTACCTTTACAAAATTCAAGTAAAAGCGTTCCGTAACGGTTTTTACATTTATCCATGCTGTTACGCTTTATCGGTATATCATAAACTTGTAAATTGCATACCTCATTTACACAAATTCCCTCTAAATCATTACTAGTTTCATTTTCATTAATAAATGTGTAATCCTTTTCTATTGCAGTTCTCGAATTAAAATCACCGACAAGAGCAATGTTTTTGTATTTTGCCGTAAAATCTAAATATCGGGGGAAGAGTATGTAGTGTACTCTGGTGGGATGTAAACTATACCTAGAACTACCTCGTCTTCTTTTAAAATTTTTGAAATTTTAAATCAGAGGACAAATTTACAGTTAGTTTCTAAAGATTCAATATATTTTTCTAAGTTTTCTCTGTAGCCTAAAGCTATACCACCTGACCTTACTTTAGCTATTTTGTGTCGATTTTTCATTTTAAATTTGTATCCTGGAATTTTGATTTCGTCAAGGTCATCTGTTTTTGTTTCAACAAAACAAACAATATTATGCAGTTTTATAAGATTTTCAAATTCTGGATATAGCAATTTATTATTTAGCCCACAACAATTTAAGATATAAAAGGTTTACCGTATTTTCTTGAGTCTCTATAAATGATTCATTTGGAGTAGTGCTTGCCGTATCTTCATTTAAAATATCACTATTATACGAAATATCATTTTATGGAATGTATAATACTATTTTCACATTCTGGAATCTTGTTATTTACAATTGTAAACTCTTCAGGCATACATACAAAAGTGTTTATATCTGACACAGTATCATTAACATATGTACAGTCAACAAAGCTTTCATCTTCAAACAATTCATCAATCAATAAAAAAAGTATTATCATGTGATAAATATGTAGAATTGTTCTTGGAAGACATACACATACTAGCATTAACCAATTCATCGTTAACATATCTAATATCGACTATATTTTCACTTTTAAACAAATCGTTTATCATTAAAAACGTATTGTCTTGAGACAAGTTCAATGAATATTCATTTGTAAACAAACAAAGATCTTTATTAACAAGCGAGTCATTAAAATATATACTGTTAATAATACTATCATTTTCGAGCAACTCGTCAATTAATATAAATCATCGTGACAGAAATGTGTATTCAAATCTATCGTACGAGAAACATCAGGAACAACTTGTGATACATGAACTCTCATTATCTATCATTAAGTAATCAAACATAAAATTATCATATTTTAAATCATTTTTGAAAGACAAACCATCAGTTGAATCAGTGACAGAAGGATCAAATTTATGAAAATTTTCACCAAGCCTCTTTGGTTTTTTATTTACAATAGATTTTGGTGTATTAACAATGTCAGCTAGTAATACTTGGTTACTTATATCAGCAAAAGGGAAAATTAAACAAGCATCGTCATAAGCATATTTACAAGAAACATTTTTACTTTTAGCAGATGTAGAGAGAGTTTTATTAATATTGTTCACACAATTGTAGTGGTGTGCTCTTCGGCACCCCTATGTCCTTCTGTTCGGAGTTGAACTCATCCGCATTCGTTTCGAAGACCTTCGATCGTCTGGTGAAGAAGGCATGGCCGAGTTACCGATTTTCCGTTACGTTTAGCATCATTCTGGACAGGATACAGCTTTCGACGTTTATCTTCAATTTCCTTAGGAAATTGCTGTTTTATACCATAAGGAGTATTCCGGAGCTTCTAGGCGTTATCCAACACATACTGAAGGTCTGCGTAGTACAGAAAGCGTGCCACAATGGGGTGTCGTCCCCTGTTATAGCGCCCGAAACGATGCACATTGCCAAATTCTATTTTGTAGTCTATGTCTATGAAATAGAAATTCCCTCAAAAGTCCTTCAGTATTTTCATTTCTGACTTCATGAAGACCCGTAAATATTAAATTGTTCTTCATTGAGCGGCACTGAAGATCAACCACCGAGTTTTTCAAGTTTACTAGTTCTTGGCGGCAGTTACATGTTTGGATATTGTCACCATTTATATCTGAGTCTGTAAGATCTTTTGAAACTTTTCGAAGCTCATCATTAATTTTATCAAGCTCAATTTTATTTCGATTTGCCAAAGCCTTATTGTTGTCTGTTTGTGATTTAACACCATTAAATAAATTTGATAAACCTGGGAAATTGTTTTTAATCTCAGTTACTTTGCCTTGACATGATTTAATATTTTGCTCAACTGTTACCACTCTACTAGTAAGGGATGTTAAAACAGTTTTTATTCCATCAAACTTTTGTATGCCCTTTTCAACAGCTTGCAATCTTTTATCAACACTAGATACCAAGTTTATAAGGGTATTCAACAGTAACGGTACATTTAGATTATGTTCACCACCCTCTACTATTTTCGTACTCTCCTCTAATAGTTTACAAGTTTCGCTTAGGGACATATTGTGTATTCAGTACTGTATACGGTCAAATTATCATAGGGTCCAAAGTCCAATCTCGATAACCTTTTCGATAGTCTCTTTGTTCGTATCAAATTTATTGAACTTAGTGAAATGTGTTCATAGGTATATGTTATGTCGAATTTTTGTGCTGTGTTTCGAAGTTGAATAAATTGTGAAAAGTCAAAAACGTAACTTTACGCATATTTTCCTGTTATTCCTGGTAGTCTACATAATTCACAATCCAACAATATGTTTTTCAGAAGAAAAAAGTTCATAAAACAACATTTTTATGCAATTTTGTCCTCTCGAAAAATTAACACGTCCATGATCACAAGGGACGTAACTCAACTTTTCTCGATAAACTTGTTTTTTTTCATAGGAATATGTTTATGCTAGTTAAGGTCTTTCCCGAACCTTCGGGAAGACCTTACTGTATTTCGTCTGATTATTATTATTTTTTTTTCTTCCGCCATCTTTCAAACAGATTTGCCAGAGACAGTTCGTGATATGTCGTAATGGTCTTTTGCGACAAATATTGTACAGTAAAGGGCTATTCGGACATTACGCTGCTAGTCGAAATTTTTTTCCGTTACGGAGTTATCTCCCCAAAAGCAAAAAACCTTGTTATCGCTTAAACTCGAAAACCGTAAAAGATAGCTGATGAAGTGTAATGGGGAAAATGTTCGTTAGGTCATGACGGAACTTCATTACATTTGGTCCGAAACCGTGCGGTA
>MJUU01000014.1:322614-355640 GCA_002080025.1 Modiolus philippinarum | reverse complement strand
CTTCCTGCAGGGCATTGATTCGGGTAAGTAAATTATTTGCTTGTCTTTTGAAAAAAATTGCCTAAGGTTTGCGACAAATATATGTTTATGGATTCCTTGATCTCGCGCTACCTCTTGTCAGAAGAAATCAAACGAACAAATGTGAAAGCATATTTTTGTCCCACAAGAAATCATTGGGATAAATTTTGCTGTAGCGAGTGCATTTTTTGTCCTCATCAAAATGCACAGAGACAAGTTTTACTTTACCGAGAGTTTTTCCTGTCCCTGGTGAAAATAGTTATGGAGAAATTTGCCTTAGCGATAGTGTTTTTTAATTGCCCCTCATAAAAATGCATAGCGATTAATTTTGCTTGTTGAAAATACATATGGACAAATTTGCCCTAGCGAGAGTGTTTTTAATTTGTCAGTCATCAAAAATGCAAATGGACAAATTTTGCTTCAAGGGAGAGCTTTTTCCCATAAAAGACAAAGGGGCAACTTGTGCCTGGGGGAAGAGTTTTTGTCCCTCTATATTTGAGAAAGGACAGATTTTTTCACGTAATAGCATTTTTGTATCTTCCCATCTCGGCCATCGCACAATACGGCACCAAACACAAGTTTAGGTGCAATTCACTGCTAATCGTTGATCAATACCACGTAATATTGTGAGGCAGTTCGTGTAAGCATAAATAAACAAACAAGTTAAAAGTCTTGTCGAGCTGCACGCGATAAAAGGCAAAAAAAAATATATATATACATGTCAAAACGTTAAAAGTGGGGATGTGTAAGACGTACATGTTTTACTTAGCCCTTGGATGCAATATCGTTATTAAACCTAGAATAAAATGTCAATGCGCTCTTAAGTCACTGTCATCCCTTGTTCGGCAAACAATTGTCCAAAAACAATAGCGTCCTAAGATAGTGGACAGATACAACATATAGACAAAAAAGGGGCCGCGAGGGCGCTCATCAAGTCGATTGTAAGAAAACATTGCATTATAGAATATTGAGATGTGGGCAATATAAACAGGTGGTCAGAATAATATTTCGAAAAACATAAAAGAAAATGATAATAAAATACCAGAATTTGAAAGTATGATAGAGAAATTATCTCAAGAACAACTACACCATAATTGAAATGAATAGTCTGCATGCATCTCTCGCGCGGGGAATGTCTGTGTCTTTATTTTTCATACCCATCTATCTGCGACTGAATCTAAAAATATTTATTATACTTCTTTCTTTTTGTCTTATCTGTATTTGAATTTTAAATATCTAATTGACGTTATGAATAACCGGAAAGGGTCGTACTGAAATCTCCTAAAAATGATAGATTATAAAAGAACATTTTAAACTTGATTCACAAATATGGGAATTTTACTCATGTATCTGGGATTTTTTATACAATGGTCATTCTACAACGAGAACTAAGTTGATTATGAAATTTCTCACATCGAGTCAAATAAATGTTGCAAATGCTTGAAAACGAGGCTTGCTTTATTTAAAAAGATGTGAGAAATTTTATAATTAACGTGTTAAAGTTGTAGAAAATGTTTCTCTAATGACATAATGTAAAACACAGGGGATTATATTCCGAATAGATTTTGCGGTAAATTTCACGCAAGTTGTTCTCTCACTAGAGACGAGAAATATTCTTATCACACCGGTCAGGCGTTGGTTAAATTTGCTAGCAATTAGAGAACAGATTGTATCCACTGTGGATACTTAAGTTTAACGCCGTGGCTATTCTATCGGTTAGCCGGGGAAAAGTATAAATGTCTGTTCTTCCGTCCAAAAATGAAAAAAAGTACCAAAAGAAAAAAATTGATAATGGTAATTTGTCTGGATATTATTGTTTTTGAAGGCCCTTCACTGTAATATTTTGCTTAGTCAGGGATTTGTTCAACCTTTGTTAATTTCATCCCTCAAGAAATTCTATGGCCGTCACCATAGCATCATTGAAAGATATGACGTGTCAGTATCCCAAATGAAAGTGGACATTTTCAGCTAGATTCACGTCTTCCCGGATTTGACTACCGACTTTGACATTTTCCCGGATTGAATCACTCACAGTCTGACGGGTGCTGTTAACAGAGCAGGACATGCTTACCCTTCCGGAGCACCTGATGTCACTCTCAGTTTCACTGGAGTTCACACTGTGAGTGCCTTTGTTCTGAATGTTGTGGTTTCTGGTTCTGTGCTTTGTGTCTGTCTGGCGTCATTTTTTTTTGTGTCTAACGTCATTGTTTTCTGTGTTCTCGTTTTTGCCCTGTCTTTGGACTTCGATTTTTGTGAATGTCACCCCTTTGTTCCTTCGGTATTCTACTGCCGTTGTTTCATTCTTTTGTTCCGCTGCAACTCCTGTGAAAACTACAGGACATATCATTTCAATACTTTGCATGATATATAGATTCCACTGCAGCATCGAATGAGATACGACTTTTTCAACACGAGACATAAGATAGGTAAATTTTCTAATTTTTATACGCGAAAATTGTACTATGAAAAGTTGAGAAATGTATCTCACTAAATACAGTTGTGGAATTTGTTTCTCTAATGACCTGAAGACAATACTTGACACAAACATGGCCATTTCTGCTGAAATCTCAGAAACAGAGGTGCATAGCTCTTCCTCCGTCAGATTATCACCCCTACATTATCCACGGACAACGGCAACATGGGAAACACCAAGAAACAAGGCCACAACAAGCATCTCCTGCTTCTCATAACACACCTGCCGTGTTGAAACAACGGCAGTAGAATACCGAAGGAACAAAGGAGTAAAATTTACAAAAATCGAAGTCCAAGGGCATGGCCAAAACAAGAACACAGAAAACAATGACGCCAAAAAAAAAAACAAACAAACACAAAGCACAGAAAAAGAACATGTCAACTCCGGTCGTAATGTCAAATCCGGTACAGGAAAACAAACTTTATCAGTAAAAGATCTGTTGTCATCAGAAAACATATATCCGATAGCGGACCATAAAAATCGACCGTAAGAATTCTATAGTGAAGACTTCGAGTTATGGGTATCAAACCCCTTGCTGAAAAAGCCTATTCGTAAGCAACCGAGCTCTATCAAGGTAGTTATCTCAATGTTAGGTGAAAATTAATTAATACAAATTACTTGATTAATGATGATATATTTTCAGTAAGGGAGTTATCTATTTCTGTTAGATTTTTGTTAGCATTAACTCGGGAACTGTGAAAGAAAGATGATGAAGTGTAAGGGCAGAATGTTTGTTAGGTCATGACAGAAATTTTAAAGCAGTTGGTATTTTTTGAGTTGTTGAACTTCCATGTTCTGTACTCCTAATCGGCAGGTCGTAGAGACCTGCCTCGGACCTTCACCATTAAACTTAGGTGACAATTGTTGCGTTTTTAAATAGTCAAAGTCAACATTTATAATTTGTGCGCAAATTAGAACAGCGTGAATGTAAACTTGACGCCGAACTTCCCTGTAAACTTTCTAGAATAATTTTTGCTTCTATACTATGACTATCGTTCTTCCAGATATGTGATGGTTGTCAAATGTAGCTAACCCCGGAGAATTATAGTATTAAATTTTGACTTTTTATTGAAACAAACAATATAAGTAATAGAGATTATTATATGGTTTTTTTTCATATCATATCTCATATCATCCCGAGACATCCATATTAGCCCGAGGGCCTGCGGCCCTCGGGCTAATATGGGTCGAGGGATGGACATTTATTATTAAAGATTTTATGCGTGTGGTTCAATCTTAATTGTTTAACCCTTTGCTCCACGTTCAGATATCTCAAACTTTGCAACTCCGGTGTTCCTATAGTCTCTCTTGGCCCAAGTTTTTGATGAATCTTACTGTTTTATTTCGAGTCACTTGTAGTTTTTGTTTTAAAGAAACCAGGGGGAACATGAATAGTCAAAATGGCATTGGATAAGAGCCCTGGATAATGTTTTCCTGGTTTCCGATGACAGACAATTTGCTTTTCTATACATAAATTTTAAACGAGAGTTAACTTTCTTAATGATAGAGTTTGCAGTTTTTTTCACCAGATAAATTTTGATCAATTTCAGTTCCCAAATATTTAATGCTACTCTGTGATTTTATAACATGACCATTTCAATTAATTTTAAATTCCAACATTTTTGTTAATTTCCGCTTTGGGTCAAAGAGTATGCACTCAGTCTTACCAAGATGGAGAGATAATTTGTTGGCAACAAGCCACAAGCTACATGATTCAAGTCCTTTGCCGAGTTTGTCGGCTATAAAATCAGGATCACTATGTGAAAATAAAATAGTACTATTATGGGCATACAAAAGAAGCTTACAATCAGTATTGATGCTGATGACCATATCATTCACGTAACAAAGAAAGAGCAAAGGACCTATAATACTACCCTGTGGAACACCACAAGTAATATTGGAATAAGCAGATTCTGTTCCATTCACGTTTACCAGTTGACTTTGTCCTGTTAAATACGATTCAAGCCATTTAACACTTTTCACACCCATCGCATGAAGCTTACTGCATATGATCCGATAATATTGATATACTGTACCAAAAGCTTTTTTCAGATCTATTATCACCATACCTTTAGCTGTTTGTGTTTTGATTAGAATCCACAAGCTGTTTTATGTGACAAGACAATGCTTACTTTCTGAAGAATTTGGTTGTGCATTTGAATTTATTTCATTTTTTCAATAGTCAGTGCATTTTCTTTTGCTATGTTTCGCTTTCTTTACTTTTAAACATGATCAGCTTATGTTTCTTGAGATTCGGTATTCGCCCTCAGAAACTGACTTATTCCTGGCGATCACCCACAGAAATCTGCTTATACTGTATTTTTTGCTTAAATACCTTTAAACCTGTCATTATACTTGCAGTTCTTAAACAATTTAAAGAGCTTTTAAAATAAAGCGAAGAAGCTTTCATAAGACATTGACATAAGACCTTTACTGACAGCTCAAATGTTTGCTCTCACTCTTCACTTTTGTAGACGTTTCACTCAAAAAGTAGTAAAACTTACGCAGGGAAAATTGCTATTACTTTCGTCATAGAATAATAACACGGTGATCAATACAACATGTGGGAAAGGTGATTGACAGCGTACGGGAACGGTGAATTTGAAGCGGACAGAGTCATGTAGGTTGACTATTTCGGGTAGATTCTGACAGATTTTGCAATAATTGATTATTGTTGTAGATTTAACGGAACAATAGGATTATTTACGAATACATCGGCAAACGAATACCGAAGCAAGAAAAGGAAAGGGTAAATTCTAAAATCTTAAATCAAACATTACAGCAATTCACAGCAACACGAACTGAGACAGTATGACAAAGACAAAACAAATAAAAAAAAATGAACAAGAACGCCACAAAACTAAAGCACTAGCAGTGTGAACCCCTATGAAAACTGAGGTATCATCAGGTGCTCCGGAAAGGTAAGCATGATCTGCTCCACGCGTGGCACCCGTCACACTGCCAAAGAAAAGTCCGATTTTGTCACAGTCGGTGTTAGTCAGTCCGGTAACAAACTCTGGATCTACCAAAAAATTTCTGTTCTCATTTGTGAAACAGAAACATTGTAATTGTCTATCAAATCGTGGTGACGTCCGTAAAACTTCTGTAGTGACAGTGACTGAACGTACCCTTGATGTATAAGTTTTTGAGACAGTAATTTCGCTCTGTTGACAAAATCACTGTACAAACTACAGGCACGGCAATAGCGAATGAGTTGTGAAATGTACACGCCAAATGCTGGGAAGTGGGAACATTACTGCTCAAAAACGGGAAGTTCACTATTGGAAAGTCGAAATCATCACGCTTGTCGTATAGTTTTGTTTTCAGACGTCCAGAGTTGTCAATGTAGAGGTATAGGTCCAGGTATGATGCTGATGATGGTGTATCAGTGGTCTCTTTAATTTCGAGTTCATTTGGGTATATAAGATGAATATAATCCTTAAATTGAGGATTGTTCAGTGAAAGAACATCATCTAAATAACGGAAACTGAAATAAAAGGATTTGGAAAGCTTATGGTCTTTTTTCTGAACTAGCCCATGTGTGAACCTGGCTTCATACGAATAAAGAAACAAATCTGCTAAATTAATGTAACCTAGTTTTCATGCTCAATACGCCCTAGAAGTTTGCAAACACTTAACGAATGTGCAAGAGGGTAACGAATCTAGACAACGGCACCTACTTTTTCGCTTGTTTTTAAGCATTCTATGTCTATTAAACCTATCATTTTTACTCCAGCAAAGGTGATAGAATGAAAGAGATTTCATGTATCATCAGAATATCTCGGACGGAGATTTATTTTTTGTAATCTAATTTTTTTTTCCAGATATAAGACCTTAGTTCATGTAGTTGATAAATTATGTTGAACAATTTAAACCCCTTAAATGTTTCTGTAAAATTAAGTTCGAGTTCATAATATAAAGGGTGTCTAGAATACAAAATATAAACATGATACCAGCTACCTTATTGGCAACGGCCACACATTTAGAACGAATTTGCACTAAATTGATTGTAATGGTAACCAAGTTTCATGCCAAAGTAATTTCGGTCAAAAGTCATTGGCCAGAAACATTCGTGGAATGGCATGAGAAGTAAAACACAACTGAAGATTTCACATGATACCTAGCCACTTGGACAATAAACAATGAAAGGATATGGAGTTAATGCACATGAGACAAAGTCTCTACAAACATGATCAAACCAAGCAATGGAACAACGCTTTTTGTCGTTCTATGTCTTGAAGTCAACATGAGGCCTTAAGAGGGTTCGCTTACATATGAAAATAAATAGGATTTCAAATAAATGTGATTTTTTGTTAGAAAATTAAAGATAGAAATAATTTAAGCGAAGAAAAATGATAGGTTGATGATCTTCTTTTTGAGTTATATGTGATTTAAAATTTGGCGGGAAACTGAACTGATTTTTTATAGGATTAACATTAGCAAGATTTGACCACGAATGAATGTGACAGAATAAATAAAAATTAATGAAATTATAACAGAATGCTCATAAAGATGTATAAAATGAAATTATTGGAAAAATTAAGGGGTCCATGTGCAAAAAAATTATAATGCTTTTAAATGGATAAAACCAGAGAATTCCGAAAATCTGACAGAAATCCCGAAATATGAGGAGCAAACCTCCTTAACAATGAACTTGCTCATACCTCATAGTAAGTTAAAGACGACAACGGTTTAAGAATTAAAGCACTAATGTCCTATCCTAGTGGACAGGTGCAGCTTATAGACAAATACATGGCAATTATCAAGTCGATTGTCAGAAAACTATGCATTAAAAAATAGTGAGATATTGGCACTTCAAACGTGTGGCCAGAAAACTATTCGGATATTACCAAAAAAATATATATAAAAAAACTGAAATAAATAGAGAGCCCATATCTCTCCCTCGGGTAATCTTTTTTATGGACTCCATACTACAGGGGAGACAAACATCTGTCTTAATTAAATAATGAAAAAATATGGAGTGAATGCACATAGATTCAATTAAAATATAAAGTCTTTATAAATACATGGTAGAACCAAGCAATGGGACAGCGCTTAGATGTTTGTTCGTCATCTTGAGGTCAACATGAGGCCTTCAACAATAGACAATGTCCCATCCCTGTTTGAAAGTTCGAGAAGGCCCCTACCACCGGTTTTAGTGGAATTGATTCCTAATATATCTATGTTTTATTAAGCCCATGGATGCATGATCGGGCACAAACATAAATTAAATAGCAAAGTGTTCTTTCAATCACTGTCATCTATTGCCTGATCACTGTCATCTGTTCCTCAACAAAAAAGTGTCCTATTTATTTTCACTTATTAATGTCACATCATATTATTTAGATGCATTTGCAACAAAAATGTTTTTTCTTCAAATCGAAATTAAATAATTTATTTTTATGACCGGTGAAGTTTTCATCGGCACCCAGATTAAATTATTTGAGAAATCGCCCAAGCATCCTTTTTCCATGAAATCAAATATTCCAGCCCTAACTCAACTACTTTTAAGGATATTATATATTTAGTCCACCTGGTATATTCAGGTTGAGCTTTTACCAACACTATGCTTCAGCCCTCCGTCCGTCGCAAGCTTTTTATTTAAACATCTCAGAAACCATTGTATCATTTGAAACTAAACTTGGAATCAATGTTCTTTGGGTACGAAGTGTCCGTTATTTCCGCATCTCATCCAATATGGCCGCAAGCAGGGTATATAGTTTTACATTGAACATGATGGCAAAAACTCTGATCGGAAATATTCATTCAAACATCTTGTACCTTTGGTATATTAGTTGGTCACGATAGTCCCTGAGTGGTCCCTTCCTACAAAGAACGTCTATAATTCAAGACGACCAAGTCCCCGTAATAAATAATGTCCGGCACGTGTGTATCCTATCCAAAACGAATGCCAGTGGACACCAAAGTACTGTTACAACAGTAGGGAACAACTGTGAAAGTACTTTTGTTCATGGGGTTCTAATTTTCGTGGATTTCGTGGTTCGCTAAAACCACGAAATTAAGTTCCCAACGAAATGCATTTTTTCCATAGAGATTTATGCATAGATTTTGAAACCACGACGAAACAGCAATTTTTATGAAAACCACGAAAATTGATGTCCACGAATAAAAGCACATCCACAGTAAGTTTTTATTGGCCCTGTGGAAAAACACATTTAATGCCGATGCCTATGCTGATTGATTATTAGTCCCCGAGGGAATGTATAAAACAACCAAGTAGTTAGTACGTCGGCGCTGACCTGAAAACCGATTTTACATGAAAACTTGCAATGTATAAATTTTAGAAAAATTGCTTAAAACTTATGAGTATTTATCTCTGGCATAGCTCTGTCGTTAGCTGATTTAGCATTCCATTTGGATGGTTTTGGTTATTTGTGCTCTATCAGATTTCACAATTATCTGGTTTATGTTCTTCCAAATATTTTGATTTTATTGTACTTAAAAGACGTGAGTTGTCGAAATAGGCATATGCTGAAAATAAATTTAAACTTTGGTATACCGGTATTTTGTTATTTTTTAAGATCTTCTACTCTCGACACTTCGAGACACTTTTTCTTAGCAGCAATATACCTACCTGTTAAGCCTATGGATTGTATATTTCACATTTGATTCGTTACTGTCGAGCATAGAGTTTATACAGTGATTTTTTTATAGAACAAAACACTGTCCTAAAAGCTGCTTAGTCAGGGATTTGTTCAGCCTTTGTTACTTTCATCCCTACAGAAATTCTATGGCCGTCACCATGACATCATTGACAGATATGACGTGTCTGTGTCCCAAATGAAAACGGACATTTGCAGTAAGATATTGCGTCTTCAAGGATTTGACATACTAACCGGTTTTGGCTAAACCCTGGACTTACTCACTGATAGTGTGACGGGTACCGCTTGCGGAGCAGGATATGCTTACCCTTCCGGATAACCTGATATCACTCCCGGTTTTCATTGGAGTTCACACTATGAGTACCTTAGTTCTTAAAGTCGTCTCTTTATTTCCGTGCATTGGGGCTGCTCACGTCCTTGTTTTGTCTTTGTTTTTGTCTGTTTTTGCCATGTCTTTGGACTCGATTTTTGTTATCATCACTTCCCTTTTCCCTTCGGTTTCTACTCCCGTTGTTTTGAACCAATCTTAATTACTAGGCAAATAAACATTATTCTTTATTTAGGGGCCGACTCCGACCTGCATTTGGGTATGGGGTTTTCTCACCGTTCATTGAAGATCTTGTAGTTGCTTTAATATGTTATTACTCTTCTTTGGGTCGTTGTCTCTTTGACACATTCCACGTTTCCCTTTTTTCTTTTATGATTGGTCACTAAAGAAAAAAAATCAAAGATCCTCTAGTCTGAAACAGAATTTTTTCATTTTCACAAAAGTTCTTACTTTGTTATATGCTTGGAATATGGTGATTGCAAAATGCGCAATTTGAAAGGCACTAAATTGAATGCTTAATGAAGGAGATAATCGACAGTGAGATGCACAGTTTGACATTGAATCTAAAGGAAGCGATTTAAAGAACTTTTCCTCTGAACTACGTTGCCGCTCTAAACCAACTTAAAATCCAAATAAACGAGTTTAACCCCATCGCAATTTTTGCGCCTGTCCCAAGTCAGGAATATGTTGGTGATCGGCTTGTCCGTGTCTTCTTATAAAATTTTAGTTTCTTGATATTTTGGTTATTGAATGTGGTTTGTTTTCATTGATTTATTCACTTTTTTACCTTATTTAGGGTCATTTAGGGCTTGCTATATGGTGTTAGGTTCCTCGCTATGTTGAAGACCGTACGGTGACCCCTAGTTGCTTTGTTTTGGGTCATTTTAACCTGGATATAGGTTGTTGTCTCCTTGACATTTACCCAATTTCCTTTCTTTTTCATATTGGACACAACGGTCTTACATACATGTAGTCCACTTCCAAAAAAAATTTGACAAGTATAGGTGTGTACCCAATCTATACTGGCGACTAGTTGGAAACATATTTTATAACAATGAACCATATTACATAGAGGTCTGTTGACATACTTGAAATTGAGACCCTCAGTGCTTATTTTATTACATGTTTTTTTTTTAGACTTGCCACCAGTTTACAGACTACAAGATATTTCCGCTAAGGAAATCGCATTACATCTCTTTCAGAATAATAAAAACTTGAAAAATAGTTGGAATTACTCAACAAAATCCATCAATTAAGGTCTTACATCTGCAAAAAAATTAAAATACAAAAATAAATCTCCGTCCCCATGCGATGCTGTGATCTTCGTCCCCATACGCAACATTACATTTTCGTTGTTCAAAAGCAACCTTTCACCATGCTTTTGAGATATTCTGATGCTACATGAAACCTCTCTCGTTTTATCACATTTGCTGGAGTAAAAATGTTAGGGGTAATAGACATAGAATGCTTAAAAACAAGCGAAAAAGTAGGTGCCGTTGTCTAGATTTGCTACCCTCTTGTACATTCATTAAGTGTTTGCAAACTTCTAGGGCGTATTGAGCATGGAAACTAGGTTACATTAATTCGTAAATAATCTTATTGTTCCGTTAAATCTACAACAATAACCAATTATTGCAAAACCTGTCAGAATCTACCCGAAATAGTCAACCTACATGACTGCCCGCTTCAAATTCACCGTCCCCGTACGCTGCCAATCACCGTCCACATACGTTGTATTGATCACGGTGTTATTCAATGACGAAAGTAATAGCGATTTTCCCTACGTAATAAGCACACATAGTTGAGAGATCGTCACCTTCTCATTTTCATTGTTTACATATTTTTGGTAATCACCCACAATTAAATTTCTCGGGAATCCCCTTATATATTTTTCGAACAGATTAGGCCCCGTGAAAACTTAGCAAAATTAACATTAAAAATATACTCACTGCTGAAATTCAACAACATGAAAAACACGTTCACCATCGCCTTCAAGTTTATATTTGTCTGACCTCTTTAATTTTCACAATCCTAATTTTTTTGTAATAATCTATTAATGTTGTATTTCACTTTAATGAGTTTCAAAAACGTCAATCAAAATTCTTTATGATATTTGTCGTCTTGAAAAAAAAAATGCGATAGATGTATGTAAAGCAGGAAAGAAATGATCCTGATAAATATTTAGCTTCTAATTATGAATCATAGGAAACAACTATTAATATTTCAAATATTCTAATCATTTTCATCTTTCGAGTGTATAAGTATTATGATTAAAACAAGTTTGTGCGGTTATGTGGATGTAAACTTGGATTCTATTGGCTGATTAACCACCTGCTAAATAACCATGTCCGCCCTACACAAGACAATTAATAATCATGATAATGTAGTGTTTCACCTACATGTAGACCAAAGTCATTCAAAAGCTAACAAATATAAGAATTGTACATAAAGACAAAATTCACAAACACGCAGTATAAGCATGGATAACTAAACATATCGTAATTAAAGTTTAACATAGTTTACTTCCACGTAATGTAAAACTTATTTCAGCCTGATATTTACATTAAAAATTTAAAATGTGAAATACATCTGTACTTGGAATAACATGTAAATTATATGAAATATTTCATTTGTATTCATTTTCAAAGGTTTTCGCTCCATGTTTTACGAAAACGCCATGTAAACTTTATACAACATGAAAAATCAATACATAATTCGGCTGTGTATTGTCCAGAGTACGCGGACAGTCGATATAGCGTTTAAGTGTATAATCGTGTAGTTAAATGTATGTCATTTTGTAATTATCGTTTTTTTAGTTGAACACAAACAGGTTTGCATAACCGCACAAAAATGTTATCATGCATTGAACCAACTAATATGATTATTTAGATAGTGTCAAAAATGGTTGAACGGCGCGACCTGAAGGTCGCTTGCCGTTCAACGATTTTCGACACTATCTAAATAATCATATTAGTTGGTTCAATGCATGATAACTTATAATATCTTACTTGAGATTGCCTCTTTAAAAAGATTTATGGTACAGAAAAATATATATTTAATTAGTAATGGACGAAAATATGTAAATTTTGAGTTGTTTAATTACTAAATACGAAATTTGAACAATTTTCTCTGGAATTAAGCTTAATTGAACATACAATGCAAAACGATAAAGTGATATTTGTAGAGTTATTTGAAAATATGTTGTTTAGATATTTACTAACTTTCAATGTTGCTTTAGTACCTATTCCTAAAGCAGATATTTAGTGAGTGCAATCATAAACAATGAGAGGAATATGTATTTATTGCACATAAGATAAATTCTCTTCAAATACATGTTTACAATAAGCAATTTAATGCTTTTATTGTTGTTCTTCATCTTGAAGTCATCGTGAGGCCTTCAACAATGAGCTTAACTTATAACTTAAAGTACGTCATTTTTTTGAATTAACCAACACTAAAAAAAGGGACAAACTTTACCAAAGCACTGTTTTAGTTGACTTTGGGACATCCCGTTTTTTATTCTGATTGGACAATTGACTATGGATGCATCATTTCTGTAGGTTTTAGCAGATAACAATCAAAGCTCCGATGGAGCTGAATCTCGAAGCCCTGAAAATCTACACGTGGTAAAACTTCGTAGTCATCCAAAGAACTGCTGCATACGTCTGCATGTATTAAGTTGTTCCATAATACGTGAAAATAATCGGATAGTGTGATTTCGCATATCGATTTCATTGCTATAAATATATGCAATACACTAACACAGGTAAAAAATGTTATTTTTATCTTTGACAAATTACTGCAACAGGTTCGTTGATACGATAAGCAATATAAAAAAAACAAGTTATTTGATAAACATGCATATTGTTTTTTTTTTTTTTTTTGGAAGGGCATGCTGGGATAAACATGGTTATGTAAGAGCCCCGCTTTAGAAATTGGGAATAATAATGGAAATGTTACATATTTAAGTCCTGAAACCTGGCAACTGACTAGTTTTATGTATATGCGGACATTTCATGTGATTTGATATTTATTGTATTGTCATTTCTTGACAAAATAGTATTTGTTCCGTCGTATCACTTAAGAACAATAATCCAATATGGATGCCTCTATAAGTGTAAACAACGACAACACCAGCGTTGATGATAGTGACAATTTGATATCTAGTTCTCAACCAGTATTGCCATCACAAGCAAGTAATTCAAAGAAGAGATCCCTGCCCGACAGTCCTGATAATTTGCCCGCCACCCAAAAACAAACAAACAGGCAGATAAGACGTAGAAACTCGCTTACTGATCTCAGAGAATGTGGCACTAGGAGAGCCCCAATTCATAAAAAAACTATGGAAATGAAAATATTGGAGGCTTTAAGTAGTCCAGAGGTGTTAAATCAAGTAATACCAATACTTTCACAGAAAATCTGTGAGTCCATCTACTCAGTAATTGATGACAAAATTAAAGCTAGTGTTGATGATCAAATTAAACCCCTTCATGAAACCATTGAAAAACAACAAAAGACAATTGATGGCCAGTCGACTAAAATATGTGAACAAGTAATAAAAATCAAACATCTAGAAACTATTGCCAACCAAAATAATATATCCATTGACGAACAAAACAAAGAACTTGATTATCTACACCAAAAAATACTATTGTTGGAAAATAGATTAGAAAACAATATTCCAGGAGAACAAGTCTCCGTTTCCACAATGTTCCTGTCCCTGTAGACCCAAAAGGGCACATAATACATCCAGTCAATACTGATGATTTGGTTTTGGACATCTGCAATAACAAACTAGGCCAACAACTTACTTTAAATGACATAGGTAGATCTCATGTCATAGGTAAGCCTAGACAGGGAAAGTGTCAGATTATTGCCAGATTCTTGTCTTACCGAACTCGCCATAAAGTCTACACAAATAAAAAAATGCTCAAGAATGATCCTGATGGCCACTTTATAACTGAAAATTTGACCCCGTTCAGGAATAACCTAGTTAAAACTCTGTCAAAGCTTAGATATGATGGTGTAATTCATGCATATTGGACTGCTGATGGTCGAATATTTGCAAAGAAAACTAATGCTGGACGTCGAATGGTGATTTACAGCTTTGACGACATCACCCGTCTAGAAAACATGCAGGAACAATCAGGACGTAGCACCCAAAGTAGACAAGAAGGAGACTCACTTAGTGAATCTGAGGAGACAAAATAGTTATGTTATATTAAAGATCATTAAACTGTCTTTTAAACTGTCTTGCAATTAGTCTTTTGTTTTTAAATTCAACCTTCTGAGTGACTGTGCCATTTTCTTGTTTTTGATTGACTATGTGTTTATATTTTCATACCATTCTGTATTTCTAAATATAAAATATCCTTTGATATGTTATTATATATTTTCCTGCCAGTTTGTATTTCTAAATATAAAATATATATGAATATAATATATATCTGTTTTGATATGGAATTCTAAAAATCAACATTCATTTATATATTAATTTGGCATAAAACAGACCACTAAAACTACTGTCGCATTACTCCATATATGATCCATTTATAGTAAGACACACTATTACTATGACCCATTTATAGTAAGACACACTATTACTATGACCCAAATATAGTATGACAAGAATACTACACATGCGCATACTTGTGATTTTTTGTTCAGTCAGCTGATTGAGTTCTTTAAAAGAATGTAAACAATAGGCATCTTTCGGAATGTAAACAATAGGTAACACGTGTTCATACGACAAGTCTTATACCCAAAACCTAATAATGATCTATATGAGGACGCCTGGACAGCTTGAATCCTGTGCCATATGTTGCTGCTGTCCAGGCGACCTCATATACTCATATACTCATTCACAACTACCTATCTGCATTAAAGTATATATTCTAATTTTTGTGGGTTATTTTTTCTTTCTTATCATCGTAATTATTATTTATTATAGCTGTTATATGTATTTATAATGAAGCAAATCTCATTATGGATTGTCTGGTACAATGCTCTGTTACTAGCATGTTACAAATAATGTGTTTTAGCAAAGAACGTTATTGACATGCTATTCGATGGTAAATCGTTATCTTTTTTTCTCTGGAGTGCTAAAAACATTTGAGTCCGAAATGGTTCTTTAAAAACTGAATTTATCAGTACATGCTATATTTTGAAAAATAAACGATATTAGAAACAACAAACTAAAGGGAAACACTCAACACATAGTTTATAAATGTATATGATTGAGTCAGTAATCCTGGGTTCATATCACAAGTGGACAGTGCGATATGTGAACTTGGGACATTATTGTTATTTCCTGTTTGTAATATAATTTGTGTATTTGCTTTTAAGCTATTCTCCCTTTTAATTGTTATTGTATCTACATTGAATATATCCTGTCAATAGAAATTAAAAGACCATGATATATAGTAAAAATCTTTTGAAAAGTACAATGTCATTTACATAATTATATTATCTGTTAACCTATGTGATATTTTACCAGGAATTGTAAAAAAAAATCCCAATTTGTCAGGTTCATTTGTGAAATGATTCGTTTAAATCTGCATGTTATCTTTTATTATATTCTTCCATTCATGTTACATCATGTTTATTTATTTGTACATTTATGTTCTGTTTTATTTTTGTTCCTCTGTGTGTGTGGATTATATGTACCAAAACTTTTAAATGGTTGTCTCTCATTAACCGATCACGTCATAGCCGAAATCAAGTATATAAATCCAAATGGGTGATTGTATCCAACATTACAGAGCGACCATTGGTTTGTTCAATTTACGAAAGAGAAAGCAAAGAAGTATATCATATTGTCAAAAGAATACATATTTTAACATATTACTTACCAACTTTAGATGCTCTCTTCTTGTCTTATCGTTATCCGTTTTACAAAGTTTGAATTTTGAAATCAATATTGTCTTCCTGTTGTTTGTATTGCATTTTATCCTACTCATTGGCAATGTTGAACAAAATCCTGGTCCACAAACACATGACCAATCGAGTACACCTTCCAGTTACAATGAAAATTTTATATCCTTATGTCATATAAATATTCGAAGTCTGCGACACAAGTTGAAATTTCTTGAAAATTTCGCTGATGAATTTGACATAGTTGCGCTAACGGAAACTCATTTATCTCAAAATATCCCAAATGAAGATCTTGAGCTTGAATCATTTTCAACTCACTTAGCACGCCGCGACAGGTTGACTTTTGGTGGAGGAATAATAATCTATACAGTGAGTGATTTAGCTGTGACACGTCGTCTTGATCTTGAAAATGTAACGGATGAAATGGTGTGGCTTGACATACGTGGGAAGGGTCAAACATTTCTATTATGTTGTACTTATCGACCTCCGAATACAGATAACGAGTATTGGACACGTTTAAATCATGCTATTGGGATGGGGTTTCAGTCAAATGACAATATAGTTATCTGTGGAGATATGAATTGTGATCTATTCATCCAAAATAATAAAAAATTAATTGACACGATGAATCTGTTTAATTTAACAAACGTAATTAACAAAGCAACACGGACAACTGATACTAGTAGTACCCTGTTAGATGCCATTATTATTAGCGATACTTTGAAATGTACCTTCTCTGATGTTTTAGTTATTCCATCTGAAATCAGTGATCACGATGCAAGTGTAGCTTTTATTGAATGTCCAAAATGCAGTTCCAAATCTTTTAAAAGGGAAATTTGGATCTACAACAAAACTGATAAAGACAAAATGACTGAACTATTAAAAAATATTGATTGGAATGCACTTCTTGCCGACTTGGATGATGTTGATGATATGAATACTGTATTCACTGATACATTCCTCCATATTGCCAGGGAGTGCATTCCAACCAAATTAGTAACTGTACGAAATAATGACAAACCTTGGTTTACAAATGAATTAAGAAGGGAAATTCGGAAACGGGACAGACTTCGAAAATTGGCACTTAAATGCAAAACGGAATCAAATATTCGTAAATACAAACAACAGCGAAACAGAGTAAATAACTTAAAAAAAGCTGCAAAAGAAAATTTTGAGAAAAAACTAGATAATATTATTTTAGAAAATAATTCAAATCCTAAAACGTATTGGAAGATAATTAAAATGCTTGTCAAATCAAACAACGGTTCTCACAATATCCCCCCTCTTCAGAATATAATACACGATAAAACTTTGGGAAATACTGTATACGAAGATAACGAGAAATGTCAGTTGATGAATAAATATTTTAGTTCAATTTCTGGTATACAAGATGAAAATGTTGCACTTCCGCATATTGGGCCAAGAACTGATCATGAGTTGAATAATATTTTTGTAAATAAAGATGAAATTGTCGATATCATTAAAATATTAGACCCAAATAAGGCATCGGGACCAGACATAATTAGTCACAACATGTTAAAACTATGTCCGGAAGTGATTGCTGAGCCCCTACAAATAATATTTAATAAATCTTTAAGTGAAGGTAAATATCCGTCGTCACGGAAAATTGCCAACGTAACTGATATTTTAAAAAAAAGGGACAATTCACTGCCCTCAAATTATCGCCCCACATCCTTAATAAGTTGTGTAGGAAAAATAATGGAACGTGTGGTATACAAATATATATATAACCACCTCAATACATATAGACTTTTATATGAATATCAATCTGGATTCCTTCCTAAAGATTCAACTGTGCACCAGTTACTAGAAATATATAATTGTATCTTAAATTCACTAGAGAAAAAAGCGATAAATTGCTTTGTATTCTGTGACTTTTCTAAAGCCTTTGACAAAGTTTGGCATAGAGGATTGTTACACAAATTTAAATCGTATGGAATTCATGGTAACTTGCATAAATGGCTTAGTGATTATTTATTTGAGCGAAATCAGAGAGTTGTTGTTAAAAGCTCAATGTCGTCCCTTAACCTTGTCAAAGCTGGTGTTCCTCAAGGGTCCGTTTTGGGCCTTTGTTGTTCATTATTTATATCAATGATATTGCAGAGACACTTATATCTTTAACAAGACTATTTGCAGATGACACTTCCTTTAGCTGCTCAAGTGATGATCAAGCACAAATTCAAAACGTGATTGATCATGACTTGAGTGCACTAAGTGAATGGTCGCAAAAGTGGCTTATGTCATTTAACCCCGAAAAAACAGAAATAATGTTATTCGCTAATACTGAAGTTTCAGAGATGTTATTTAAATTAAATGGGAAAAATATTCCCGTCACAAAATCTCACAAGCACTTAGGAGTAACTTTTAGCCCAGATGCTAAATGGAATACACATATTGATAAAATGATATCAAGTGTTTCAAAACACTTAAATATTCTACGAAAATTAAAATTTAAGTTAAGTAGGTCAAATCTAGAAAAACTATATTTAATTTATATTCGACCAATTCTTGAATATGCTTGTGAATTATGGGACAATTGTGGTATTGGATATACAAATAAATTAGAATAGATGCAGCTAGAAGCAGCCCGTATTGTCATTGGACTACCAACTTTTTTCAAGTAAAGATGCAATATACAAGGAAATTGGTTGGGATCCGTTAAAACACCGCCGTAATAGACGCAAATTAAACATGTTCTACAATATCCAGAGTGGCAATGCCCCTACTTACCTTCAAAATTTAATACCACCAAGTATACAGAGCACAACGATTTATCCTTTGAGAAATGGTGAAGATATAATTGTCCTTTTCTGTAGGCTATCATCAACCAGTGATTCTTTCATTCCTTCTACCATTAGACAGTGGAATAATCTAGACCTAGCTACGCGACATGCAGATAATCTCTCTAAATTTAAATTATTGCTTAAAAACTCTAGTGAAGAGAAGATCAATATCCCAAGTTATTATTACTTTGGACAACGAAAGCTTAATACTATTTTACCACAGTTTAGATGCTCGGCAACATTTCTAAACAACGATCTCTTTAGAATAAATGTATTATCAAACCCATCTTGTCGTTGTGGTGCTCCATGTGAAGACTACAACCCTTTTTTCTTTGTATGTCCATTATATTTGGATCAGCGTGGTGTATTATTAAATAATTTGGTCTGGTTGCCCGAATGTCTCGACGTGAACCTCAAACTTTTAATTAGCGGTAGTGCAACACTTACCGATAATGAAAATATAGAAGTTTTTAGAGCTGTATTCGAGTATATAAAAACTTCTAAACGATTTCTTATAGTATGATAATACTTCGAGCTAATTTACATGACTGTATAATCCACACACACACACACACACACACACACACACACACACACACACACACACAACTGAAGACACTCTGCGTTTCTATCCTTTGTGTAATTTATCTTTTCTGTCTTTTTTGTATTTATTGCTCTAAAATATTTATTTGTACTTTATTAATGAACTTGCATGCCTATATATTATTGTAATATATTGCATTTATAGAGAAGACGATCTAAGTTAGATTAACTTGTGTCTTATCCATTTTGCTGTTTGTTATTAAGCAAATAAAATAAGTTTAAAGTTATTGTTCTCAATTTAATACAACAACACCGTTTTCAACTCAAGAAAATGAAGAAATATAACTAAAAAACACAATGTATACGTTTTTGAAAGAAACTTGCGCACTATATTTTTTCGGAAGCACGAAGATCATCTTTTAGGGCTGTTAATAGGCTTGAAGCCTCACGTGATTTTTTCTTGCCATTTTAATATCTCCTCAGACATTTCATGGCTCCGGGATAAAAAGTATAAAGAAAGTCTATATTTTGATGTTTGTCGTACATTATCTTTCATATCCTTGACTGAATATGCTTTTAATTGAGATTATACATACAATTAAAGAAAGAAAGTTATTTGTTTTTCTTTTAAAATGGCCAATCAATTATCTAAATGTTTTCAAAATTGAATGATAACTCGCCACAGTAATTATGTATTTATAAATTTGACGAAAGGATATGGAGTAAAAGTCTTTAATGGAAAACTTTAATGCTTATTAGTTGTAGAACTTCTTACAGACTTAATCACTTATGTCTTATTCCAAGAATTATTTGGTTTAATAAGTCCCTAAATAACTTCCAGATGTGCTCAATACAAAGTTAACAAAACTACCATTTTATCATATTTTAAGGTCTAATGACAACAACCTCAACAATAATCAAATTATTTAAATAATTCAAATTTTAACAAGGGGTTATTGACTTTTGCAATCTAAAACATATATCTCCCTTTTATAAAAATTTTGACAAATGATATAATGCAAGAATATTTCAAATATGTTAGGAGCATAGAAAAAAGAACAAGAAAGACTTACCCTATGCAATATATGTTGCTAATATATGTGTGTGCTTGATCGTTATTGAAAAGATCTGGCAAAAATTAGAAATGATGTTATTTGCTGACATAACAGATCATTTCAGAGATGCAACGGCATTGTGAGATTGTCATTGTTCTAAACGTTTTGATTGGTCAACACATATTTTACGAGGACGCTTAGCTTGTGTGGTGTTATTTACGATGCATGAAAATTGTATTTCTGGGTCGGTCCATTAGAAAAAACCAAAGGACAAGGTTGCATAAAGGTCAATGTACACTTACAAATACAGTTATTTGACCTCATAGCAAAAAATCAAGGTAAAAAAGTCCTTATGATACGCAACACATTTTCTCGTTTGCGAAATATTTTCAGTCTGGTCAAAAGATGTAAAAATTATTGCTCTGGCAGGAAAATGTTTAAAAAATGCTATTTTACCCCAGGGTCAAAGGTCACGGTCACAATAAGATCGCTATGGTAGGCTGACAAAATACCTCATGATGACAGACGCACATATCTAGTATCTTCAATTTATCTAGGTCAAAAAGACAAAAAAGTTATGGTCAACACTTAAATATAAAAATAAAGTTATATAAAGCTATGTTTTTCTCAAGGTTAAGGGCAAACGAAGGCTTAATGGTACTCGACGCATTTCGTCGAAATGATAGACTTACATGTCAAATCTGTTAAGGTGTTTTGGTCAAAATGAAGAGTAGCAAGGACTTGAACAATGGCTATTTGAAAGACAGAACATTCTTCCGTAAATTGATGTTTTCCGTGTAAGGCAGCCCACAGAAGACAGGGTCGCGTGAAGCTGTCTTACACTGGTAATTGTCCAATCCAAGGTTGCGATTTGTTCGACGTCACAATTGTTACCACAATAAACTCCATGAATTATTTGACGTCACAGTTGAGAAATCCACTAGAAATGGCAAGATTTACTTTCTTTCGGGTTGATTGTTTAATTTCACGGTAGAAAAATGTTCTTACAATTTTTGACCAAAATTTAAAATTGGGATATTTTTCAATCGTGTGATAAATTCTACGTGTTTTATCCTCGTTTCACTCGGAAAAAGACGGAATTTCTCACACTCGTGGAAGACATCCCTTATCTTCAACATGGTCTCGTATAAGAACCTATCAATCTTCGGTTTGGATTGTATGTACGTTGCTATTTCTTCTGTGAAATATGATTTTCAATGTCATAAAACACTTATTGCGAAAATCAAAACTACACCCCTCTAACATACTTTCCATTGTGACGTTACGCCATTTTAGCGGTTTCGTCTTGGAAATAACCTGTCAGTGAGCAAAAATCAGGATAATTGCTATTTCAACAAATCAAAAAATTAATGAAGCCTATATATTGTCATTCTTATTATAATAACAGGGAAACAACCCATTAAACATTCTAAATGGATCCATTTTCAAATATGAATTACCTGATATGATTTTATTAAAAATATCTTTTGTGCAGGTGTAATTCTGGGATAAAATTGTATAATAAGAGGATGCACCGATTATCATGACCATTTAGATAATATAGGAAGGCAGACGATCCAATGTTAAATTATTGTGCCACTGGCCTTCCAACTTAAACGCTGCATGAACATTATCAGCATTATATACTACAGGGCACCACAAATGTATTATTGTGTAAAGTTTGGTTGTAATAGATTTGTTAGTTCCGAGAGATTTCTGTATGCATTGTTAAACTATGCTTCCTATTGAAATCAACCTTGTTTTGTAGTGGACCCTAAAAGACTACTAGTATTTTTATTATTGGCATTCAAGGGATATTGGATAAATAAACATCAGACAAATATTTGGTAAAACTAAGCAATAGCACAAAGCTTGTATTGAAGTTATCCATCTTAACGTCCCAATAAGGCCTTCAATAATAAGCTTTACTCAGACCTCATTGTAAGGACGGCCTCTATCAAAAGTTGGGTGGAATTCATTGTGAGATGTCGATCAATGCTCCATTAATGTTAATTTATCCCTTTGATTTTGGGTCGTAAACAAACTTAATATTTTACTTGCAAAAGTTTCTTACCATCGCTGACCAAGTCTGTCTCCAATTAGTCCGGGAATTTCAAAAGGCAAGATCTGATCTCTGAATGTGTTAAACTACGTTCCACGAAGGAGGTATTCTCTTATTTCAGGTGACAGCACAAAATAAACACCGATATGCCAGCACCTTCAAGAGGTTTCTGTGGTCTTGTGGAGTTGTTGAAGGAACGGACACATCTTCTGTTGGTACCGTTGATGTGTGAGTTCGGATCCATATCACAACACAGCTGGATTTTCCGATGTCAAAGATGGCTCACAAAGTTCAGAGGAGATATCTGAATTGGCTTTCCTTAAAGTCGAATATTGACCTTTGTTGCCGGCGGTAATCTTGGATAAAGTGCAACATAAACACAATTTAAAAGGGATCACTCAAGGACTATTGTATCCAAGTTAAGTTCTAATTAGCCCAGTAGTTTCAAAGATCTCTGAATATATTTTCATAAGGTAGTTTCAGAATAGATCTGTCGTCGGTCGGACAATAGACGCAAAGTGTTGACATTAGCTCAATGTAGCTGTAGCCCGGTGAGCTTAAAATAAGTAATTATATTGTTTATTTATCTGGATTACACAATGGCACAATACTCTATGATGAAAGGAGGCCATTCCCAATTTTAGCCACACTGCAATTTCGTGATGTGAAAGTTACATTTGGGGGAATTCCTTGTTTACGAATATCTTATTCTCAGCTACCTTCCCCAGCATACGGAGTATATATTTCACAATTAATTCGTTATTGTAGTGCTTATAATTCATTCAGTGACTTTGTAGAAAGAACAAAAGCACTGTCACAGAAACTGCTGAGTCAGCGCTATGTTCAGCCATTGTTACTTTCGTCCCTTCAGAAATTCTATGGTTGTCACCGCGACATCATAGATTGATATGAAATGTCGGTGTCACAAATGAAAACTGACATTTTCAGCTAGATTAACGTCTTCCCGGATTTGACATTACCGATTCTGACTTTACCCTGGATTGACGCACTGACAGTGTGACCGGTGCTGTATACAGAGCACGACCTGCCTACCCTTCCGAAGCACTTGATGTCACTCTTTTTGAGAGTTCACACTGTTAGTGCTTTAGTGTTTATTGTTGTATTTGTAGTGCTTGCGTTTTGTGGTTGTCTATCTAGTGTTCTTTCTTTTTCCTTATCTCTGGACTTTGATTTACGTAATCTTGTGTTTTGTTCCTTCGGTATTCTATTGCCGTTTTTTTTAGGTCATATTTATATCAGATTACTCTTTCAAAATGTGTCTAGCTTATTGATATTTGAATTTTGCATCTGCATAAAAGTGCAAACATAACTCCTCTGAAACTTATTCATATGATTTACTCAAATCAAAAGAGAATGTGACCTCTCAACTGTTGAAGAACACTAATTCTGTTTTGCTCTCCTACAACAGAGGTAGACTACAAACTATGTTGTATAACAAACGCAATAACTTAACTTTCCAAAAGTCAACTTCCCGTTTCTGTCTATAAACCCAGGCACTTTGATCTTGCCCATCTCCCCGGATTTGGCAATATTATGAATAAAGGGCCTAAAAATTTAAATATGAGGGTCAATGGTAGGAACCCCATAGGGACATGCATATCCAGATGGCCTTCCCACCAAGGGATTTGGCTTTTCTTCGAATGTACAGATATTACAGGCAAATTACACTACTCCCGCCATCTCTGTGTGAGACCAAAAACAATTAATTACATTTTATCATAAGCATAACCTGCAAGCAATGTTGGAACAGGCCTCTTTTTTACATCCATCCAACGAAATTTTGCAAAAATTCGTTTTTGATAAAAGTTGTTCCTTCAATTTCTTCAAATTGGTGATTGGTACCTCTCAATATGAAAAATCGTATAAAGTGATAGCGTATGTTATTAGAGTTACAAATATTCCATACAAGTACCATTTCTATACCCAATACGTTATAAAAATTGAAAAACCTAACCCCTACCCCTTTAAAATGTTTACGTAAATTTAAAGATTTTTCTCGAAATGGTGTTAGTTCAATGATCATTAGAAACCAGTATATTTTTCATTTCATAATTCCTGGAATTGATTGTAGTCTTTTCACGTCCTTTCTTAAAAATTAAGCATGTTGACATAATGATTATATGTTTTGAATGACCAAACTATCACTTTTAAAAAGACAATTAAAACACATCTTTGGATATTTTTCTGTGGTTCAAATTCACAAAACGTTGATATAAAATGGAAGTACATAATGTCTTCTTTACAAATGGTAAAATTATGGCAATTTTGAAGTATTATAAACTTCCTACATTCATAAAGCTTTCCCCTACCCCGACAAATTTACTCTGAAGTTGTCATTTTTGTTTGTATTTGTTTGCATCAAAATAACCATAACACACAAACTGTGTGTTGCATATGGCAATGCTGCATGAATTGTATTGTATTGTAATTTCGTAGTGAACAGGCATTTGTTGACTGAAACTCAATATTTTATCGGAAATTGATGTAAAATGGGCATTTTCTACATTACAGATTTGTCCATAGTCCACTGTTAAATCGTTTATATGTTGAATCCGAAGGATATATCTGCAGATTTGCCATCTAATTGATCTAAGCGATATATGAATTGCGATTTTTGCCCCAAATTGATGAGAATGAGAATTTGGAAAATTTTGTATTTCAGATTAGTCTAACGTCCACTGTTAAATTGTAATAGATGTAAAATCTGGAGGATATATCTGTAGATATGCCATCTAATTATTGGTTATTTGTTCTCTATCAGTTTTAAAACATCTTTGAGTTTATGGTCTTCCAAACGTTTAGATTTTATCTGCACTGATAAGACATAAGTTGTCGAAATGCGCATATGCAGAAGTTAAATTCCCTGTAACTTCGATATTTATATATTTGTTTCCACTTGGTAGATGCCACTGCTAGTGGACTGTAATCCCCGGGAGTATTCACCAGGCCAGTAGTCAGTACTTCGGTGCTGACCCGAAAGCCGATTTAATTTGGAACCGTACAATATCTAATTTTTTTGTAAATTCTGTTTAAAATTAAGGAGTATCTCCCTCATGCAAAGCTCTGTCCTTAGCTGATTTCGGCTTTACATTTGAACTTATTGATTATTTGTTCTCTATCAGTTTTTGAAACATCTTTGAGTTTATGGTCTTCCAAACGTTTAGATTTTATCTGCACTGATGAGACATGAGTGGTCGAAATGCACATATGCAGAAGATAAATTCACTGTAACCTCAGTATTTAGTCATTTGTTACCACTGGGTCGATGCCACTGCTGGTGGACTGTTAGTCCACGAGGATATTCACCAGCCCAGTAATCAGTACTTCGGTGCTGATACGAAAGCCGATTTAATTTTAACCGTACAATATTTAATTTTTTGATAAATTCTGTTTAAAACTAAGGAGGAACACAGTCATGCAAAGCTCTGAACTAAGCTGATTTTGCTTTACATTTATATCTTATTGGTTATTTGTTCTCTATCAGTTTTTAAACATCTTTGAGTTTATAGTCTTCCAAACGTTTAGATTTTCTCTGCAATGATAAAACATAAGTTGTCGAAATGCGCATATGCAGAAGTTAAGTTCATCGTAACTTCAGTATTTAGTCATTTGTTCGATACATAAGTTGTCCTAAAGCATTGTTTAGAAAAACAAATAATGTTTAATGTGACTATAGATACCGAAAATCTTGCCCCTATTCCAACAAATTCACCATAAAATAGTCAATTTTTTGTCTACATTCGCAAAAAAATAACCTAAACACGCAAAGTCTGCATTACATATAGAAATGCTGCATTAATTTTATCACGATTTGTCATTTTTAGTCCCGCCGTCATATTAAACTTAATATCTTGTACAATGATGAAAAATGGGAATTTTTTAGCATTTCAGATATGTCCAAAATTCACTTTTAAATAGTTATATGTGGCAAATCTGGAGGATTTATCTGCAGGTATGCCAATTCGTTGTTCTAACCTGCAAAAAGTTATCTTAAAGCAAGGTTTATAAAAACCAGGAATTTTCAATGTAAGTCTAAAACCGAAAATTGTACCCCTACCCCAAGAAAATGATGCTTTAAAATCCCCCAAAATATGCCTGTCTGTACATATATATGAACAAAGTATTCTGATATTTTTACTTTCTTTTGAAAAAATGCATTTGATATATCACAATTTAAACGTAAAAATATGGGTAGAATTGAATATTTTGGGCGATTTTCGTGAAAAATAGGATTTTTCAGCATTTCGGAATTTTACAAATTCAAAGTTGAATTTTTGTATAAATGCCCATAAGCCACGTACATGATCTTGTTTGTTATGTTATATGACCTTTATACAATGCTGACATTTTCAAGCTGAATAAAATGAAATAAATTGTGCTGATAAAAAATTTGGGGAGGGGTAATATGTTTGCAATTTATGACAGTTTAGTTAGTTCAAAATGTTCGAAAACATACTTTTAATAGCTTAGATATAATGAAACGATATTTTATCAATATTTTCTCATTATATATCCAATTCGTGAAGTTTTTATTTCTAAATCAACACAGCAATAATTCTGATAAACGGAAATTTCCAATTTTTCATAAAATTTCGAGCAGAAGAGCCAAAAAGACCCCTTAGAAAGTTTGAATCTACTTCTGTATGTAAACTTAAATGAAATACACACAATAATTTGCATTAGACATTACCTTTTAATCATTAAGAGTCTGAATATTTTAATATTTCCCTTACTTTTAAGCGGACGGGTGCTAATTTTGGCATTTCTGATCCCACAGTAAGACTGACTGACTCTAAAAATTTTTTATATAATTTGTTGCTTACACATCATTAATTATTATGACATTGGCAATTATTAGATATATATTCAAATTTGTACGATCAAGAAGTAAGAAATTTCGAAATTGTGAAAATATTCAAAATTCCAAAAAGTTTCATTTTTCAAACTTTTTTTTACTAAAAATCAAAATTTTAAGTACTTATATATATGGTCTTATTTTTCAACATTGTATCACAATTAATAAATTAGGCATAAAAGCTGGATCAAACGATGAGATTTATCTATCTGATAAAAATTGACAGCTAAAAATCGTCCTTTTCGCAATTTTAAGCAGGGGAGGGGTACTTTTTCATTACCGGATCGAAAAAAATGGAGTATAGTGGCCAAACATGTTTTCATTGTAAAGTATATAAAATAAGCTTCAATTTGGTACCAACTTTCAGTACATCTAACTTGTCTACATAAAAATTAGGGAGCTTAAAAGATGTTATTAAGGTTAAATCTAAATTACAGGAATTTTGTGTTGCGTACTGTAAGAGTGGCCCTATACTATCAATGCGTGCAGGTTATATTCGTGTTAACATATTTTATTTTGAAGAGGAGATATAAAAGGACTGAAAGCAATCGATAGGATCATAATTTTTTTTTTTTTTTGGGGGGGGGGGGGGTGTACGGACAGTGATTTCAGCCCATGGCCTATGTTAATATCCGAGACGTGAACAAGCATTCGGTGGTGTAGTGGTAGCGTGCAAGACTCTCAGCCCATACAACCTTTATAGAAGAGGTTCGAATCCCACTGGAATCCACAAAAAATTGAAAAATCAATATCAATTGTGTTACACTAAGACTTTGGATTTGATATAAAGATCGAAAAACATCACAGGCAGATGATTCAAGCCAAAAAAAAATGATATCAATCAATCATCATTCAATAAGATCTGACGAAAAAAGGACTATGTTTCTTACATAAACTTGACAAAAACTTCAACCGTGAAGATGAAGCGTAGTCTTTGACATGCTGAATATTTAGGTATATTATTTTTAATATTATAAAAAAATGACAAAAAAATGACGTTAAATGGATAGTGTCTCCTATAATTTCCTTAAAAATATCATAGGGTATGTTTATCTTGTCATGCTGACCATTTGTAAGCCGTGTGTTATCTTTAATATCTGTAATGGCTTAACGTAATTCACAGTTTACCCATATATTCTATTTTAGTAACAATAGCCATGTTGATTGGTCCTAGGATTCCTCAGACCCAATTTTTCCACCAAATAACCTCGGCAATATTTCATTCAAAGTTTGGTAAAATTGAATCTTTTTTTCTGCCTTTCAGAAGAAAAGATTCTGGAAAATATTGTGATACGGTAACCAAGTGAAAGCAACAGTCAAATAGCCCTGTAGGTTAGATGGGCATAAACATACTTTACTTTTGAATGTTGACGTTTTGTCAAATGAATTTTATATTTAAAAAAGCCAAATAACAGAAACTGATCAACTTTTGTAACCGCTAAAGCTAAATGACTGAATGTGTATTTAAACAAAATCAGAGTTCAATCACTCACTTTTTAAGACATTTTAAACATTTTAAGGGGTTCCAAACGCATAAGGGAAATAAATCTGTGAAAGACAGTAACATGTTTTTATTGTTCCCCGCCTTTCGCGAAAGCGGGGGACTATAGAATTCGCCTTTCCGTCCTTCCGTCATTCCGTCATTCCGTCATTGCGGATGTCGTTTCCGGATGATAACTTGAGTATCCCTTGCCCGATTCAAACAAAACTTATACAGATGGAAGGAATAGGAAAGGGCAAGAACCCTATTGATTTTCGGGTCAGTAGGTCAAAGGTCAAGGTCTCAATTTCTAAAAATAGAATTTATTGCACCAAAATTTGGTCCGTGTGCTAAATTTTTATTTTTTATCCGATTTCGATGGGATTTTTTCCATTAGATTTCTCTCAATGAATGCTTTCATACATATGCCAACAGATTTCTGGTATCTCTTACCGTTTTTCAAGATAATTGGGGTCAAAGGTGTTGGGGGGTGGGGGTGCCAAAAAATGTTTTTTTATTTTTCATCGGATTTTGATGGGGTTTTTTGCAAATGCTTCCTCGTGAAAAATGCAATAAAACTCTCCCCATACATTTTTTTTCATCTTGTACCGTTTTTCACGTAAAAGGAATTCCGTCATTCCGGAAGTTGTTTCCGGATGATAACTTGAGTATCCCTTGTCCGATTGGAACAAAACTTTAACAGATGGAAGGAATTGGGAAGGGAAAGAACACTATTGATTTTGGGGTCAGTAGGTCAAATGTCAATGTCACAAATTCTAAAAATAGAATTTATTGCGCCAAACTTTGGTCCTTGTGGAAAAATTTTATTTTTTTATCCGATTTCGATGGGATTTTTTCCATTGGATTTCTCTCAGTGAATGCTTTCGTACATATGCCAATATCTCTTACCGTTTTCAAGATAATTGGGGTCAAAGGTGTTGGTGGGGGGGAGGGGGCCCAAAAAATTTTTTTTCATTGGATTTTGATGGGGTTTTTTGCAAATGCTTTCTTGCAAAAAATGCAATAAAACACTCCCCCTGCACATTTTTCCCATCTTTTACCGTTTCCCACGTAAAAGGGGTCAAAGGGAGACAAAAATGCCATTTTGTTTCGTTTGGGAAATTTTTTATTTTTTATCCGATTTTGATTGGATTTTTTTCATTGGATTCCTCTCAATGAATGCTTTCAATGAATGCTTTCAATGCTGCCACGCGTGGAGCAGATCATGCTTACCCTTCCGGAGCACCTGATGATACCTCGGTTTTTATAGGGGTTCACACTGCTAGTGCTTTAGTTTTGTACCGTTCTTGTTCATTTTTGTTTATTTGTTTTGTCTTTGTCATACTGTCTCAATTCGTGTTGCTGTGAATTGCCGTGATTTTGGATTTATGATTTTAGAATTTCCCCTTTCCTTGTTCTTGCTTCGGTATTCGTTTGCCGATGTATTTTAACCACTGGGCCGAAATCTCTGCTGGTGGACGATTCGTCCCCGAGGATATCATCCGTCCAGTCACTACACCCCGTAGTCATGAAACAATAGAAAACGAAGCAAATACCGGCTGGGACGTCGCCCGGGTTAACAAGGTCCCAAACTGATGAGTTTACAGACACGGATTCATCAGATACATCAGGTGTCTATAGTTCTTTCCTGATAGAGACAACATCCGAGGCGTATTTTTCAAGTCTATCATGTTCTGGCAGACATGATGAAACAAATCCCCAAATTAGGCCATGTAAAGTTGAATTGTCCGATATTCTATCTTTTGATGATTCCAGTTCTTTTGGTTCCATTTCTAAATGCCGTATCAAAAATTGTAAAACCTGTGACATGCTGTTGACAGATCCAACTTTTACCAGCAATTTGACTGGTAAAACTTACACTGCCAGAACATATGATGACTTGAATTGCGCATCGCGAAACCTAGTTTATGGTATAGAGTGTACTCTGTATGGTTTGATATATATTGGAGAAACCAAGGATATATTGAATAAAAGAATGTATGGACATCGCTACGAAGTCAAAGACAACAAGACTCGTCATGTCTACACACACTTCAATCAACCAGACCACTCCATCGTCAACATGAAGGTAAGAATCCTTGAGAAAATATTTCACCACACAAACAATCCAACTTTAAGTACACCATACCGTTTACAACGAGAAGAATACTGGATTAAAGAGCTTGGAACCGCAATACCCTATGGTTGCAATGATAATATAAAAAGTATAGGTAATTTGTCAAGTCCGGGGTGTAGCTCTGTCAATGTGATGAATATCTTGAATGGAAGCCAACGCCGTCAACGCAGTCATGGGCATCGACATTACACTGCCCCAAATCTGCATGACATTTCAATTACTGGTCTTCTACCATACATGAATGTCCCCCTAGGTATTCATCACATACGCACAAAGCTATACTCTTTACCTCATTCAAAATTACATTCATTTTATAAAATCTGTTTAAACTCTTCGGTGACAGATCTATCGTCACATGAATACAAACTAACTGCAATAGTCCTAGATATTGCTCATCACAGACTTTTTAAACCTGTTAGCACATCTGGTAATGAACAAGAACGTCGTTCATTCTTAAAACTCAAATTTACAAACAAAGGCTTAGATGCCATCAATCTTGGTAATATTCTTCATAATAAACATGTTACCGCCAAGATACCACCATACTTTAAAGACCAAACAGTTCCTCTTATATCTTATCAATATACAAAACCAATTGCAACTAACATCTTCAATCACAAACGGGTATTGCGGGATGTCCAAATTGATGACTTCAAATCAAAACCACCTGACTGTTCTAGTCTCTCTTCCCCGTTTATGTACGCTCCTGCTGGTCACGTTATTACAGGGGACCTCAGCATCGTAAGCAATGAGAAACTACGTGATCTCTTCACAAAAGGTCCAAAATATCGTGAACCCCAACCCATCAATTGGAAGCATAAGTTTAAAATATTGATGAACGCAGTCGAGGAATACGCCAAACAATGGGCTAAGAGAGAGAAGGAAAAGGTTGAAACACTGTCCGACTGGATCAGGTCCATAAAGTCATTGATTGTAGCTCGAATGAGGCGCCTAAAGACAACCATGAATCCCATTTCAAAAAGCATATTCGATGATCCCGAGGTAGAAAAAGCATTGTCCTTCCTCCATGACAATTATGTCATCGTACCAGCCGACAAGGCCCAAAACAACATCACATTTATCTGCAAAAGACACTACATTGACTGCTTAATGAAGGAGATGGCCATTGACAATTCATTTGGCAATCCCACATACAAACTCTCCACCATACCAAGGGAGGATATACTAAACAATCACAAATCAGTATTGTCTTCCTTTGGTATCAGTTTGAGTGAAGAGAACAACAATCTGCCTTGTATCTACTGGGTACCCAAATTACATAAATGCCCTTACAAACAGAGATACATTGCTGGATCTGCCAAATGCACAACAAAACCTCTTTCTAAGCTCCTCACTTCATTACTTACTGCAGTCAAAGATGGCCTAAAGATATATAGTGATAAAGTATACTCAACAAGTGGAGTGAATCAGATGTGGATTCTCAAAAACTCAAAAGACTTATTAGAATATCTATCTTCAACTGAACTCAACCACTGCAACAGTGTTAAAACTTTTGATTTTTCTACTCTCTATACTACTCTTCCACACGATAAGCTAAAGTCAGTACTACGGAATTTAATACATCAGTCTTTCTGTACTAAAAAGGGTGAAAGAAGATATTCATATTTGGTGATAGGTAAAGATGGGGCCTATTTTGTTAAACATCACACTGATTCACACAAAAAGTATACAGAGGAGGATGTCATTGCAATGCTGGAATTCTTGATTGATAACATATTTGTAGAATTTGGAGG